>VWZP01000547.1:0-94256 GCA_013396995.1 Dicaeum eximium
GTCCAGAGGAGGCCACAAAGCTGCTCGGAGCGCCGGAGCACTTCTCCTGTAAAGACAGGCTGAGAGAGTGGGGTTGCTCAGCCTGGAGAAGACCTAAGAGCAGCATCCCAGTACTTGAAGGGGGCTACAAGAGATATGGGGGACAAACAGTTTAGCAGGGTCTGTTGTAATAGGACAAGGGTTAATGGTTTTAAACTGAATGGGGGTCATTTTAGATTAAATATAAGGAAGAAGTTTTCTACAATGAGGCATATGTTGCCCAGAGAGGTAGTAGATATCCTGTCCCTGGAAACATTCAAGGTCAGGTTGGACAGGTTGGTCAACTGATCCAGTCGAAGATGTCCCTGCTCATTGCTGGGTAATAGAACTATTTGTATTCTGTGGATAATTCTTTTTAAGAATGCAACAAATCTGTCTTCCTAAGCCAAACAGAACCACTTGCTAGATTTTTGAAGGCATTTAAGAATCTAGAACTTATTTTAAAATACAGCCAGGGAACCTTAAACATCCCAAAGTGGGAAGGAAGTCATCCCATTCTGAGGAAGATGTTGTTCATATTTCAGAATCAGTAATTACCCTGTTTTTCATAAATTTCTAGCAGGGTCCTCCCAGAAAAATGTGATTGTGAAAGTAAGTAAAGAAGTAGAAAATGTCACAAGAATTAAGTATCTGAAACCTTAATTTAGGATTAACATACTTTCAAGATCCAATGTATTTGTCAGGCAAAAACCTCCTCTCTGTAGTAAATGCCAGTGATATCTACTTTCAGACATAACAATAATATAATCTCTGTTTAATCTAGATTTTAATGTTCAGCAGGAATATTCTGCTGCTGCTACAACTTTCACAAATTTTTGAGTGGAAAGCGCATTGATACCAAAAGTCTTTAACCCTCTCTAACTTGACATACTGGTTCTGGAATTTATTCCTAAACTATAGATGATAAGCAGCATGTACCACCTATGAAGAAAGGCTAAGACAATTGGGATTGTTCAAACTGAATGAGAAAAGGCTCTAGGGTGACGTAATTGCAGCCTTCCAGTACCTGGAGGGACCCCACAAGAATGATGAAGAGGGAGTTTTTACAAGGGCATGTAGTGACAGTGACAGGAAAAGGGGCAATAATTTTAAACTGAAAAGGATGTTTACATAGGTTATTATGAAGAAATTCCTTACTCTGAGGGTGAAGAGACGCTGGAATGGGTTGCCCAGAGAAGCTGTGGATGTCCCATCCCTGGCAGCGTTCGAGGCCAGGGTGGATGGGGCTTTGAGCAACCTGGCTTAGTGGGAGGTGTCCCTGCCCATGGCAGGAGGTTGGAACTAGGTGATCTTTAAGGTCCATTCCAATCCAAACCATTCTATGATTCTACTTTTTTCTGCAAATCAGATTTGGCAGTAAGTGAGAGAGGGAATTCCAGCACAATGCTTGTCAGCAATTGTACTCCCATCCCGGATCAATGACCCAGGTTTGGACTGAATCCTTTCCTGTATGTTGGCCTGTTTCCCTAACAGTCTTTTCTCCTCCATGATCTGGATGTTGGCAGGAGGTTACATGCCCTTAAAAGAGACACATGCCACAGAAGTGCCTCGATAAATGCACGCAGCCACGCAGAACAGGTCTCTTTAATATGTACATTAAGTGATGGAGACAGTGAAGAGATTGAGAAGTGAGCACATGATTTTCTCGAGCCTTTTCCAGTTCGGCTCATGCCAAATCCATGAGGCAATTCCCACCAATCTGCACAAACTGATGACTAGCAGGCAATTCCTGCACACCTCACAGAGACACCTGGATCTCAGGCACGCATGGAGGAGAGGCGCTACACACGCCCTGGCTGTGGGAAAGGCTTAATTGAGGCATGTGCCTCACACACCACAGGGACCAAGGCTTCCTCAGGTGGGCCCAGGTGCATTTGCCCCAGGCAGAGCTGCTGCTGCCCCTTTTCTCCTCACCCTCTGTCAGCCTTGCTTCCCAGTGTCCTGAGCCTTTGGTCCCACATGGCCAAAGCCCTCCACCTCCTGCGGGCTCACCCCAGCCTTCAACTCCCCCCCTGCTGCCCCCTGAGTGCCCACAGAGTGAGGTTCTGGGCTGGGGGATCACAGAATCACAGAATCCTTTGGGTTGGAGGGGACGTCTGGAGATCACCAAGGTGGGGTCAGCTACAGCAGATTACACAGGAACGCATCCAGGTTGGTTTGGAACGTCTCCAGGGAAGGAGACTCCACGACTTTCCTGGGCTGCCTGTTCCAGTTCTCTGGCACCCTCAATGTAAAGAAGTTCTTCCTCATGTTGAGGCAGAACTTCCTGAGTTTTAGTTTGTGGCCCCTGCTCCTCATCTTGTCCCTGGGGACCAAAGAATGGAGTCCGGCACCATCCTCTTGGCACCCACCTCTGTCATATTTGTATGCATTGATTAGATCCCCTCTCTGTCTTCTCCTCTCTAGATTAAATAGGCCCAACTCCCAGAGTCTCTCCTCATAAGAGAGATGTTCCTGACCCCTGATCATCTTTGTCACCCTCCACTGGACCCTCTTCGGTAGCTCCTTATGAGGGGCCCAGAACAGGACATAGTGCTCCAGATGTGGCCGAATAGAGGAGGAGGATCCTCCAGCTGCAGTGACACGAAGACATCCAAGCTATAAAGGGAGGAAAGCCGGTCTCCCCTCAGACACATCCTCGGCCTTGCGGGGTTTATTTAAACCTCGTTGAAACCCAACAGCGACATTGACCCTCCGCTCCCCGCGGCCGCCGCCAGGTGGCGCTGTTTCGCCGTCCCTCCCTCAGGGCCGCCCGCCAAGTTGAGGCGCGCGAGGGGCGGGGCCGCGCGGCTGCGCTCCGCCCCTTCGGCCGGCGCGTGCTGCCCGCAGCCTCCGCGAGCCCGCGGCAGCGGCAGTGCCCGGGGGGAGCGCGGGCCGGGGCGGACACGGACACCGGGAGGGAGTCGGGAAGACAAGGGGAGAAGGAGAAGGCGTCCCCCTGCCGAGGGAGAAGCCCCGCGCCATGAGCCCCGACGAGAAGCCGCCGCCCGGTCGCTCCCGCGGTGACCGACCGCCGCCAGGTCAGCCCGCGGCCGGGCGATCCCGGCGGCGGGGCGGGCTCCTGGCGGAGATCCGTACGCCCATCCGCACGGAGCCCTTCCAGGAGCGGTACAGCCTCAGCCCCGGCCGGGAGCTCGGCAGGTGAGCGCTGCTTCCACTGCCCCGGGCGGCGGGGGAAGGAGCGGGGCCGGGGGGTCGCGGCAGCCCGGCCCTGGGGGTCCCTGCCGGGGTGGAGCCGGTCCAGGGGCATCCGGCGGCATCCGGGGTGAGCTCTGCCCGCGCCGGGCCAGCTCCGAGGGCGTGCCCGTGGCGTTGGCTCGGCTGGAAGAGGGTGCTGGGAGGCAGCTGTACTCCGCAGCTGTCTGCCCTTCCTTCTGTTGAAGAAGTCATCCTCGGCTCCCCAGCCTTGCAGATCTGGCTGGGAAGATGCTGTGGTTCCTTGGGAGCACTTGTGGAGTAGTGGATATTGCTCTAGATTTCCATTGGAGAAGAATACCTGTATTTTTTTTTCTTTTTCCTTTTTTTTAAAAGGTATTTATTATTTCCTCGAGCATTCTAAGCTGTGACGGGCGAAAAAAAAATTGCATTCCTTTGTGGTAGCATATGCTTGAGAGTAATCTAATGGTGGAACTTTTCTAGGAGTTAAAGCTGGGTAAAATCTTGGGTTTGAAAGTGATTCAACATGTAAGGTTTAGTCTATGTATAATTTCAACACCTGACTGATAGAAGGCAATGTTTAGGGCAAAAAGTCTCATTAAAAGGTTTTTGCACCTTGGGAACTGCATATATGGAATTTCAGCAGCACTTAATGAAATTTGTCTTCAGACACTTTGTCTGAAATTCTGTCACTTCCTATTGAAAGAATGAGAGTATTCTTAGAATTACATGTTCTTAATCCAAAGACTGTTCCGATAAAAAAGATTAGATGGAATACCACCGGATATATGGAAAGATATCCTCCTCAATGTATGTTCTATTACAAGTTATGCTTGCTGTGTAACTCAGTTTATACAGCAGCAAAACCAACCCCTTTGGAGCTAAGGAGGAGTTTCAAGGCAAATGCAGCTGCTCTAAGTACCTCTAACGAATATTAAGGTTGCCTGGGTGTTAGCTTAATGCTCACTTAGTAACTCTGATGTACCAGTAGAATAATACCTATTTAAACATAGTGGTCTAAAGCATTCACATGGTAAGCAGGTGGGAGAAACATCCCATGGAATGAGAAAGCTTTTTGTAGATTGTTATGACCACAATGTCCAAGGCCTGGAAACTGAAGCTAACTAAATGCAGGCTACAAGTCATCCTAAATTCTAAGAAACGGTCCAAAAGACATAGGAGCAGTATAGCACAGAATGTCCTGGGATTACTGCTGTTTTGGTTTGGGTGGTTTTTTGGGTTTTTTTTTAAGTTCAGACAACTTCAGAAAATATTTTCCAGTTCTTCCATGAAATGAGCATTTCCCTCAGAGCCGGGTCATAGTCATTGGCCTAATCAGAGCATGGAGTAGATGAAGGTTTCTTCTGGAACAAAAAATTACAACTCAGATGATTTGCTTTACTCTAAGAACAAGAACTGACTACTGCTGCAAGTCTTAGTCTGCCATTTAAACAAGTAAACAGCAGCATGGATTTTTGTGTGGAGTATTTTTTGAATATTTTAAAGATGACCTTCCTGTGAAGGTTGTGATTTTACACCTGTAGTTAAGTGGCGGTTCTAAGTGTTTGTCTTGGTTTTGAGCACATATTTTTGGTTCAGACTATCTCTCCTCAACTTCACAAGTGTTTACACTATCTTCTCTTTTAGAATATAGAAATCTCTACGTTTGAATACATGTGCTTGGTTTATTATTCAACAGTTTTAAATTTTGTTTTCTAAAAAGCAGATACTTCAGCTCAAATGCTCCCATTAAAGACTATTTTTTGCCAACTCTGTGACAAAACGTAGGTAGAAAGTCTCTCTGCCACTTATAAGTGTAATTTTATTGATAATTTATTAACATGAGCCGTTTCACTTTTATATGTTCATAATTTGTGTAATTCTCTATGGGCAGAGTTTATCTTTACAAAGAACAAATTAGCACCCAGGTATGGCAGGTTTTTGTCTCGGATGAAAAGCAGTCTTTGTGCACATAACATAATTTATCTTAGCATTAATATTTGATAGAAAAAAGTTTATACACTCTGTATTTGTCCATCCCATTTCCCAGAATTAGAGAAACAGTTTAAAAGCTGAACTTTAGGTAGGTTTGAAAATAACAACATTCATATGGATTGTGTTTAAAACTCAGTGAAAGAAGCAAGTAGGTTTATCACCTTTGCTGAGATCAGGGCAGCTGCATGAGCTCAGCAGGTTTGTGCTGTCTTTGGCCTCCCATTCTGTCAGTCAACACATGTATGTTGAACTTCCCAGAGTGCTTGTAGCCTTTGTTTTGTGTTTTCTGGTCTCCTGTGCTTGGAGGTGGTGGGAAGAAAGTGGAACATGGCAAAACGTTAAGGCATTGTAGTTATGGTAATGCTGGGAAGAGAGGTGCAGGGGCTCTGGCCCAGGTGGCACGTTAGGGAGCAAAAATCCTGGGGGAAGCAGTCCTGGAATTTATGAATAAAGCTAGGAGGAACTTGGTTACAGTGTCACTAGAGAGACTTCGGTACAAACCCATGGGAAGTCAGGCTTCCTTAGTTCTGGTCACAGGAGAAAAAAATCCTTTCAGAACGTAGAGCTTTTGTGCTTCAGAAGGTGCTGCCTTGTTCAGTAGCTGAACAGGCATTTGCAAGTCTGATGAAACAGCTGTTGGGAAAGCCAGGTTCACTTGGGAAAAATAGTAAAAACTTCATTATAATGGCCACTCGAGAAAGGAAATTATTGCAAGTTTCTTAGCATGGCATGGAAATAAAAGTTTTCAAATAAAATTATTTAATATATGACATTTTGGTCCAGTATTCAGTCTTAATAATTTTACTGTCCTCAGAATCACAATATTCTCACACAAATCTGCACTTGCATGAGGTTTGAAATCAAACTTACCTCTGATGATTGTTTTAAGGGTGTCACTTCTCATCACCTCACTGCGATTTAAATGTTTTCAGACAATGCTAGCTTGAGTTAGTTTGAAGCAGTGTCACCTTGGCAGAGGACAAGACACCAATTGCTTAACTCTTCCCCTTACCATTTGTGCTTAAGCCATAATTGTACTGTAAAATGGGGAACAATACATCTTTTTACTACCAAGAGCTTCCTTAAAGAGTCTATTATAATTATATTTAGTTGC
Source organism: Dicaeum eximium (assembly GCA_013396995.1). Classification (NCBI taxonomy): domain Eukaryota; kingdom Metazoa; phylum Chordata; class Aves; order Passeriformes; family Dicaeidae; genus Dicaeum; species Dicaeum eximium. The sequence goes on from VWZP01000547.1 coordinate 6,305, forward strand.
TTTGCTCATTTTCCTTGAGAAAAAATCTCCTAATTGCAGACAAAGTATTACTAGGCTATTAATTCTTCAGCTTGTTGGTGGAATGTTGCACTTCTTTTTGTATGTGAAACAAGCTATGCACATACTGGAAGTCATCATTTGTGTACAGAAAATAATACTCTTGATTCTAGAGCTGGGTTACTGGAAGGCATAAGTTGACTGGTCTGTCTTTCTTCTGGAAGGTAATGATCACCTTAAATGATTGATCCAGAATTAAATTATCTTCTAGCAAAATGTGTGCACATATGTAAATATGTCCCTACAATTCAGTTGTTTGTCTTCATTCCCAGTTTTTTTTTTTTCCCAGTTAAAGCATACAAGCTCATTCTCCACCCAGAGGTAAGACAAAAAAATATTGTAATCATCTAAGGAGTGTGAAATATTCTTTGTTCCTGACTAGTGCTGTGGCTGTAGTTTCATGTGCAGATAATGCATGTCTTGGATTTTTTTCCCCCAAAGAACAACTCTATCATGAACTTTTATTTCTCAGGTAGCTTTCAGAAATGTGTGTCTTAGCAGTACATGACACTTGTACTGTTTTGTGCCATGATGCTGCTGTCCTCAGCTGCTCTCTGCAGTAACACAGCAAAAGTGGAAAAGAGCTGAAAATGAAAAGTTGCAGGTAGTTGGTTTTGCCATTTGAGAATAAATTTGTGAGTAAATTGTTCATGAATATCACAAATGGAATCCCTGCACTTTGTTGTTTGGAAATCCAAAATTGTCAGGGGGGGAAAAAACCCACACTTGAGAAAAAATGTTTGATATGAGTTACATAATAAACTGCATTCAGTATTGTGAATCTCAGAAAAGTTTTTTTCTAAACTTTATTAAAATAAACATCTTCATAGGAAGAAGTTATTCCTGCATTTGTTACAGTGACAGTATTTTATAGGTCACTTTAAAAATAAGGTTAGTTATTTTTAAATATTTAGTTAATTTTAATTATTTTTATATATTATAGATAAATTAGTAAGGTTAGTTCTCTTGTTCTTAACTTAGAACAACAAAAATTAATTTGTGTGACATAAATATTCCTGCTTACCTGATTTGACATTTGATTTGTGATTTGACGATTTTCCTTTGAGCTATAATGTGTGCCTAGTGAAATGATGCAAATTCTGTTGGCAATCTGAAAAGGTGACATTGAGCTTCTTTGTAATCAGATATGATTTGTCTTAAGTCATAATCCTTGAATGAGACTCTTGTGAGGACTGAGAAACACTTAAAGTTTCCTATTCTTGTCTCCCTCCAAAGCACTTTTATTTGTGATAGGATGTCTGGTAGTCTGTTTTCAAGTGACAAATGTGCATTAAGATTTTAATCTCAAAATTATTCTTCCTTCTGTGCCATGTTCTCACTGCTAGCTCTTCTCAATACACTAAAGTAGCAATGATGTGATCTGACACTATTTTACATACTTTTTTAGAATAAGTTCTGAAAGCAGGATTTTAAGAAAAGCAAAGATGAAGTGTATGTAATGTATACTTCATAAGAATGCTTGTTTATATATGTCTTATCTACTATTCTGTCTCAGTCAAAAAGAAATTCTTTACAGTTTATCTGTTGGCTTAACCATATAGTAGATGCTATCTTTGGATCTTAGCTCTGAAATTTTCTCAGACATGAATCTAGATCACTACACAGTAATTTGTTCTATTGGTTATAAACATCAGGTTTGTCAAGTTTGATCTTTTTGGGGATCGTATTCAGAAAAGATGAGTTCTAACAGGCAGTAGTTATAATAGCTCTAATTATAGGCATAACCATAAGGAATCTGGGCAGGATTCCTGGTCTGAAACAATTTAGAATTAGTATTTGTCAACGGGCTGGACGCCCGTGTAACCTGTCCTTTGAGTTACGTCACCTATCAGGCTTCTGGCCAGCTCAGCTCAACAGGACATACGTGGCCACACACAGTGGTGGCTCTTGCCGTTTCTTGCTGATGCATGAATACTGTTTTATTTCCATAGTGACTAATGCACAGTGAATTTGCAACATTGGTACTCATTAGGATAATTAACTTGTTTCCAGATAGATTTTTGTATGTAATTCAAAACAGCACAGTAATTGAAAGCTGTATTATAGAGATTTCAAACTTTTCTAAGCCACTTTCTCTAGGTCCTTCCTGGTACTAGAGTAAAAAGCTTTTGGCTGCACTAAGGCAACATTCAAGAGGAAGTACACAGAGCATTCAGAGACTATATAAGGAAAACAGAGAAGGCTGAACCCAGGCAGGGACCTAGATTTATTGGTGCAAGGCTTAGTATCTATCAGGTGTTTAAATAACTTGCTGTTAAAGGGCTTCTCAATTTATTTTTATATGTTGTTTTTTGACAACATTCTCACCAATTGATTTTTTTCTTGAAATGTTTTTTGGTGCTAAGAACTTGAACAAGTGTATTAACACTTTCTATAAATGTATAGCTTTCTATTGTACATAAGTTCTGTGCTACAAAACTATCTTTACACACCTCAATAGTTTTGTCTTCATGTATGTATTAGTAATTAAGAATATTTTCCTAAAAAGTTAGGTTCAAGACATTGAAAGCATATTTTTACTGTTTGTCTACCTTCACCAGACATCTGGACTGTGCCGTGATCTAGTCTTAATACATACTGTGCTGTGGATAATGTGCTTATGCAAAATAGTATTCCTAGAGGAATAACTGTGGCTGTATCAGTGGTTACAAGTCAAATTATTTTATGGAGATTGCCTAGCAAATACCCACTTTGTGGGTACTTACTTGACTTGATTCATTTAGACTGTGTGATTTTGAAACAAATGCTTATTAAAGGCAAGCCAACCACAACTTTGTATAGCAGTTATATTTCATGGATAGCAGTCTTCTGCCAATAGGCTGGGAGAGTGAAAACTTTGACAAGAGCTGAAGTAGTTAATTCTGTGAACTTCAGCTTGGACTTAGTAGAGGCAAAACCCATAGTAATTGTATTCCAAAATAGATGAGGACTATTATTTTGGTTTCAGCAGCCCTACAGTAAGTAGAGAACCAAAATAAAGATCTCAAAGGTATTCCTGCAGCTTTATAAGAAAATGTTTACATATAAATTAAAAAAAGGTAGTTTTGATGATCATTATATCTGTATGGTAAGAGCTAAAGTAAGGTTACTACACTTCAAGAATTCATCATTGCATTAGTGAGAGGTATTAATTAAAATACCTTTTTAGTCTAAAAATCAGCACAGTGTGAATGGAACTGAGTGGAGCAGGTAGAGTGGGACTCAGGCAGGGAAGTTAAAAGCAGGCACTTGTGTCAGAGTGCTGTGGGGGAAGTGGTGTGACGCAAACGCTGCGGTGTGGTTAGAGCTGGCCTGGTGCATCATCAGGTGCGTGTTCTGCCAGGTGACACTCATTAGTGTGCGCTGAGCGCGGTGCTCAGCTCTCTCTGCTCTGTGTTCCTCTTCACCTTGGCATTGCTGCAAAAAGCCTGCTACAGCGCTCGATTTTAGTCAGGCTGCTTCATTGTATTTAAATTATCTGTGGTCCTTATGCTTAGTTTCACTGTGTAAGTAGGGGGTTTTGAGAACTGTTAAACAAAAAACTCCGGCTCTTATCATTTGAGACATGCCATGGTGAAAATACCATCTTGAAAAATGCATAGTATACATATTGCATGGCAAATGGAGCAGGATTCAACGAGAGTGCTCTTTCCTTGGATATGGTGGGATACTTCAGAAAACAATAACGGTGCTACTTTGAGATAGAGAAAGCATAAATTGCTCATTTGTACATTTTGATTTTGCCAATTTAATTATCCTCCAAACTTTAACATTATCCTCCAAACTTTAATTAAATTGTTAAAATTTAATTTAATTGGAGGACAATACAAACTTTAATTAAAGTTTGGAGGATAATGTAATCTTGGGAACTAGCACAGCTTGTTTATTCTGTGTTTTTGAAAACTGCATTGTTTGACTTGATTGGGTTTTTTTTAATTCCTTATGTTTCATGGAGATTATTTACATTCTGGGCTGGGGTGTTTTGAACACAGGGATCATCACTCAGCAAAGCATCTTTCTAAATTCAGATTGAATCTTAAATGCACCCATTAATAGTGATTTGGTTCAAGTTTCTTGAAACATTAATTTATAAAGGCAGTGCTAAAGCTGTCACTAAAGCATGTAAAACTAAATTCTTACTTAATTTCAGGGGAAAATTTGCAGTGGTGAAGAAGTGTATCCAGAAAGACACTGAAAGAGAGTTTGCAGCAAAATTCATGAGAAAAAGAAGAAAGGGCCAAGACTGTCGGATGGAAATAATCCACGAAATTGCAGTCCTTGAGCTGGCACAATGCAACCTTTGGGTCATTAACTTGCATGAAGTTTATGAAACTGCGACAGAGATGATTTTAGTCCTGGAATAGTAAGTATAAGTAATAATTCCTGAAAAACTTTCTGCAGTATTTGCTTAAAAATAATAATGTAAAAATATTGTGTATCAATGGGAATAATGTAAATGTTTTTATTGGTTGCCTGTTACCCTTGCTAAACTTCAAGAAGAATTGCTAAGAAAATGATGATTACAAGAAGTTATGTGCAGTCTCATAACTAATTCAGATTATAACAAATTTCTCTAATTATGTCATGTCTTTCAAAGCTGAATTGTAATTTATGTAGTTAAAGCATCTTTAATGAAATATGAACTCTGTACACTCCCTGCATGTAAAAGAGGAAGAGGAAAGAAGCAATAAGTATCTGTTCAAGAACTGAAGTTTATTTCATTGACAGTGGCAAAGATGGGATGAAATCTGCTGTGGTTTTTTTACCAGTTACAAAAAAAGGTATTGAAAGCAACACCATTGCTAAAAAGAAACTATTAAAAACGCTCTACAATGGAAAGCTTGCTAAACAGTATATTTTTGGGGAAAGAAAGGAGGAGGATTGCGACTTAGAATAGTTTCTTTCAAAAGACACCTGACTCTGCATTTGTCTGTGTGGTTTTCTCCACTTGAGTTTGTCCAGATGGGTGTTCCTGCAGCTGTGTCCTGACTGTTCATCTCATATGCCAATGCCTTCAGATAGTAAGGCATCTAGCTAGCTTCCAAGATTCAGCAAAATGCTTGTTGCTACTGAACCCTAAATTCTTGTTAAGCTCTATGGATTTTAAATAATTAGGAGAGGAACAGTGAGGCTCAATAGTTCAGAAGTGACCTGTCTGCTAAGATAAATCTAGTTTGTGCAGCCCTTCTCTTACTTTATAGCAAAAGGAAATTTTTGTAGCAATCACATCTTGTTTAGAAGTCAAAAGAAACTGTATCTTCAAAATTCAGTGAAATTGAATGAGACCATGTCTCCTAAGGGAAAATTCCTTCTAGAATACATTTTTTAAACTTCATTGTGCCCTTAATGAAGTCATAATATGTGAAATATTCAAGTGTATTTTATAATACATAGGTGTGACAGAGCTTCTGGGGTTTTAACTGCTGCTACTGAAGACTCATAAATACCTGCTTTAAACACTAGCAGAAATTTAAACTCAAATACGGTTTCATTTTCTAGATCATATAGGACTTAATATGAGCACTGGAATCTAAATGAGCAATGAGTTTTGTGATAATTTCAATGCAAAATTTCCTAGTTTTCTTTTAGAACTCAATTTTCTTACAGTTGCAAAACTCTTTTAATCTGAAGTATTAACTAAGTTGTTAAGTAATTAGCAAAATTATTAGCTTTATATGCATCAAACAGGCATCTCTTATTTCAGATAAATAACTGTGTGCTGAAGCTGTAAATTACAAAAAGTCTTTCCCTGACTTCAGCATGTCTATATGCTTTAATGTCAGCGTGTTCCAAAGACATGTTGCAACAAAACAGGTATGAATGTTAGTGAATTTCTTACATTCTGTATGCAGAGGATTAAAGAGCATACCTAGACTGCAAGCTTCTCTAGGGCATTTCAGTTTTTGTTAAACTTGATGGTGTCTATGGCAGATCTTTATCTACTGAAGAAGTAAAACAAATACTTAATCTTGGCCACTAACTTCATCTGTGAAGATTTTAAAGTTTCTTGTCTTAATGTAGAATCTGTCATAAGGGCTGAGGGTTTTTGCTTTCAGGAAGAGAAATATTAATGTTACATGGAGGGTTGTCTTTCAGGCACTATCCATTTTTGACAGAAAACAAACTTAAAATTGGCCGTGTTAATATTAAGTGTTGAGCAGTGGGAAGCAAGGAGGCATTACAGTGTTGGCTTCAGCTGTAGTATAGCAAACTGGGGTTGTCTGCATCCACCCTCAATCAGTCTCTGGCTTTGGTTTGTTGTCATAAGACCTCAATCAAGATATTTAAGTCAGATTGAAGAGGTAACACAAAGCATGGAATTAATCTGTGGGTCAGTTATGTTTCTGTATTTCACTAAAAATAGAATGAAAAGAACCTGGAATTTTGCTGAAGAAGGTACAGATACAATCTGGGAAACTTGACATGTATAAAAAGAAAAAAGCAAATTTGGTAACTTTTGGGCTTGATATCTGTATGCAACCTACCTGTCATCTTTCTTTTGAAAGAAAGAGCAGTAGAGCATCTGATGCTTAAGAACCAGTCTTTTTCATAAGTGTTCATCACCATGTTTTTACACATCTGTGGAAGGGATAGATGATACTAGTGGGTAATTAGTGGGTCACATGTATAGAAACCTCTAAGTGCAGCTTCAAAAATCTTCATTAATATTTTGTTATGAAGAGCCTCTGAACTGAGCCAGAGCCTTGTGTAAATACAGTAGACTTTTGTTACGCTTGCTTTAAAAAGAGGAAGAAGTTGTCTGTATCATGTTGAAGACACAGTATTTATTTGGTATGCTGGATGAGGTGTTTTTTCACCTGTAGTTATTTGGACCTGGATAATGTGATGGGCTTATATGTCCATTAATATTAATGGACTTATATAGTCTTTAGACATGATTTATTGTCCTACTTACTGGAGGTGTGACTGGTTAAAATAAGAGTCTGCTGGCAGGAAGTGATCCATTTGGCATGGGATTCAACAGACTGAACTTGAGGTAAACCCACTGTAATCACAAATAACTGCTGCTCCAATGTTTGCATCTTGTCTATTTGAGTAGCAAGCGGAGTTGTTCTAGTTAGCAGTCTCAAATCAAGACTGGAGGTCTAAAAAAATGTTAGGGGAAAACTTCTCAAATGGTCTTAGTTACCTCTGTTTGTGTTTCATTTAGTTCTTGGGCTGCCTGATTGGAAAGGTGAAAGCAAAAATCTTAAAGCATTTGTCTGAGAATTGAGAACTTTTAAGACCAGTATCTACAGTTTTATGTATTTGGATGCTTCTCTTCTCATGTCCTCTGACCAGATACAGATTTACAGTTTTTTCAAGCTTTGGGGACATTGGTACATTGCACTGCCTTACACTGGAAAAATGACCAGTAAGTGCACTTACTAGCCAGTGGTATGCCTAGCCAAGGAAATAGGTATGGCTGTCAGCAGCAGTGAGCGTGAACCTTTGCTGGAAGTGTTACAACCACTGTGGTGTGAACAGCTTGTACTGTAAGCTCCATGTATAGAAGGTAGATGACTTTCCATTATCTTGCAAAGATAACCCTTTCAAGAAAGACTTTTGACAGAGTTGAAGATTTAGGAAGTAATTTTTTGTCTGTTGCAGACTGTATATAACTGAGCATTGAAATCAAGTGTGTTTTAGGAATTGGTCTACATATCTGTACTCTGGTGATTTGTACTTCTGCATCCTTCAGAACATTAAGTTAATGTCTGATCCATTAAAGCTGGGGGAATGGGTCATTTCTTCGGGTGCCCTGAAATAGGTTTGTTCAGTCTTTTTCTAATGATAAGTTAAATGACTGTGTTAGTGTCTCCTAAGTGTACTTGAAAAAAGTTTGATGCTGAAATTCATACAGTTCATTATTAAGATATATTTCAAGGAAGATAAGTAGTCTGCATTTAATCTAAAGTCAACATAATTGTAAACAAAGATTAGTTCTCTAGACTTCCAAATGACTTTTAGCTCATTTATGCTGCTAAGTAGTAATAAAGTGTTAGCATGCTTTTCATTGATGAAGAGCAGTTGGATTTCACTTGAATCAAGAGAAATTAATGGCACAACAGTACTTTCATAGGTAAATTAAAATCGCTAAAGAATTGTGGTTGCCACAGCTTTCAGATTTGAAAAGCTTTCTTTTGTCTCACAATTTTTTCATACACCGAGCTAAGGGAGGGTGTACTAGAGAAATAATGCATTCTAAGTAACACTGGATTTCAGAATGTTTTGCCACTAAATATATCCTTATCATTTTTTTTTCAGATCAAGGTAGCTTGTTTTCCTAAAAAAATTGCTGTCCTAAGGATAATTCTTTGCTTTTATCCCCTAAGAACATTTTCTGACTGACCCAGTCATTTGCTAAGTTATTTCATAATGACAGTTCTAAAAATTACAGTTTAATGAAAAATGGATAAATGTTATTAACACCAGAGAACTCTAATATATGCATATATATTCTGCATATTATATATATGTATATATATATATGCAGAATATGGTCTGCATATATGTAGAAATCACAACAGCAACATGCCTGTGATACTTTCCTAGCAGGTATTTTGAGCCCTTGTATGGTTAGAATTTTTTTTTTTTCTGCCTGAAATCTAGCTGGGGAATACAAAATAACTGCATTGAAAGTACTGTTAAGGAGCTTGGCAAAACTTGGAATAGGTGTGCAGGAAGATCTTTTTGGAGTTGTTTTTGACATTGTGCTTCCAACCACTTATGACTGGCTTGGCTCACAGCTCCCTGACTGTTTTGCTTAAGGGAATCCAGTAAGCTCGCTCCACTGCAACAATACACAAAATGGTCTTGCAGTATCAAATTTCCATATGTTCTTGTAAAGGGTTACTGGTTACATTTGTTTGAATGTGGTTGTTTTTTTTTTTGGACAGAATGAATTGTCCAGAAGGAGTTGTTCCATCAGCATCCTAAATAGCAAAGTTAAGATCAAAAAGCAAAACATTGCATGTGAAGTCACCTTCCCATGTGAAACTATTTTGTAAAACCAAGTGTCTATGGTAGCTGAGAGTTTCAAGCATTGTCTCAAAAGTTATGAAGTGGGTGTGCATGTGTGAGGGCTGTATTTGCATGTCTCACTCTTAAAAATGCTGATGAACACAGGCATCTTCAGAAGTATAGGGAGGGACTTAAATATTTATTTTAAATAAAGTTTCTGGATCAAGGGTTTTCTACTCTCACATTGGTAGCACTGTCTCTTGATTTCACTGATGGGACATTGCTTCAGCTTCTATTGCCTTGACTTTTAACACCTATAATTCAGAGTTCTTTTGGTGTAGTACTAAAATTCTAGGTAACTTACATTTTAGTATTGGTGTCTACCTCAGTTTTAATTTAGTTACACTAATAATGATACGAGGGATACGAGCATCATAAAGTCACCCCAGGACAACAAATTGTAACAGATGCCTACCAAGTAAACACATAGCAAGCAAGGCTTTTTAATGCCCCCCCACCCTGAACTTCCACTGTTTTTTCAGCTTGGTTTATTAAAAGTAAAGTGTGATCCCATGTTTTGGGTATAAATCTGATTTGATAGAATTACACAGTAGAAGTATTTTTTTCTTATTTGAAGTGGCAGAGCTTTACCAGCAAAATCCCAGGGTTATTGCTATAAAACATACCATGTTAGTCATTTTGGTTGTAGACCTTATCACTGTATGTGCATTATAATTCACTGCTAGAAGGGATTAAATCATTCTTCAAGTAACATATTATGGCATTCTTAAGGCAGAAAGTTTAATTTATGGGTTGTATTAGATCTTTTTCTATTCCTATCTGGAAAATCCAACTGATGTTGCTTTTTCAAGGAATTTGGTTTGGGATATTAGAATACAGTAGCTGATGTTCATTTTAAAAGTGTCATTAATATTTGAATGCTGTTCAAAGCTGAAATATTACTATTTCTGTGAATTGAATAAAAATGACTGAAGAAAGCTGTGATAGTGTTAGGCGCATGAAATTTTTCAAAAGGAATTATAGTATTAATATTCCTTTGAAAAACTCATTTTATTCTTGAGCTCTATCATCTTTGATACATAATGAAGAAAAATAATTCTTTAATAGAGGGTTTTTTTGAAAGAAAATCTTAGTTTAATAAATCATATTGTACTGCTGTACCAGCTAGCCAGCATATAGAAGAGAAGTGTAAAACTTTAGAAAAGGTTAAGATTTAACCTTCTTTTAAATTTTTTTTAAAGGCCATCTGCAGCGAAAATTTAAAATAATAGTAGTGAGAATACCTTGGAGGGCAAAAAAACCCCTTTTTTAATTCATGAGGCTTTTGAAAGTACTAGGACTGTAGTAGCAAAGTTAGCATAGGCAAAATAAAATTCTGAGTATATTTTAGTGTTCTTTTTTTGGGGGTACACAGTTGAAATGCACCATTTTTGTAGAACTCTCATTTGCTGTTAGATTCATGTTGAATGTGCCTGGCTGTCTTTGGGATAGCCTAGGCAGTACAATTCATTGGAAAAGAGCAAGCAAAGGCAGAAAGGCAGAGTAGGAGGGCATGCATCAGTAAAGATTAATGCCTGTGCAAAGTCATTTTTGCATGTCATAGTTTGGTGTAACTGGAGAGGATTCTGCCCTCGAGGGCTTCACCACCTTTCCTTAAGGGGTGATTATAGAATTTCATGCAGAAAAAAGGGTGTATGTGCTGATTTCATAGTAGGAGTCCAACAATCCATATGCAAAGTGGCCCCATTCTAACATTCTTATGCCCATTCTTATTTTAAGATGGAGCTTCTGTTCAGTTTATTTACTTTTGATGCTACAAGGTTATATTGTAAAACAATTTTAGTTGTCTAGAGCCTTTGCTATACAGAGTTGGTATTGCATGTGGCTTCAGAGTACTTTAAATCATTCATTCATATCTAGTTGTTTCTATATTTTTTGTTGTTCTGTTATTTGTTTAAACATACATAAACAAAAGAGGACGGAAGCTGAGAGCTAAAATTTTCAGAGCTATTTTTAGAGGAAAGAAGTTTAGAAACCTAATGCATCCCTTTATACCAGAGACTTCATAAACAATTCAATGCAGACTTTACATTTATTCTTTTGAGTATGTGCAAAGAGTTTGAGGAGGGTGGGAGGTGGGGAGGCTTTGCTTTATGTTTGCAAAGATTTGCCTTGGCCAAATTTTCACGTAGTTTCATAGGAATGGCAAAATGCACATCTTTTATGAAAACACTGTCCTCAAACAATTGTGGCATTCATCTGAAAGCAAAGTCAGTATTATGTCAAAAGTAGTCCCCAAAATTTCTGTACTATTCATATTCTTTAACCTAAATGACTAAAATCTTTGCCTCTCTCCAAAGCTGCCATACTGCAGAAGACACTTCCAAGGCTGTAAAACCTTGCCAAATGTTTAATAACTGAAAATATCATATTGCCTGTACCAAAAAAAAAAACCAAAGTGAGTAGGGCCAAATGGGTGCTATAATTTAGTCTGAACTAACAATATTCCTACTGTCCACAGTGCTGCGGGGGGTGAAATCTTTGACCAGTGTGTGGCTGAAAGAGAGGAGGCCTTCAAAGAAAAAGACGTTAAGCGTCTTATGAAGCAGATATTAGAAGGAGTTTCATTCTTGCACAGAAACAATGTTGTTCATCTTGACTTAAAGGTAAGATTGGTGCTGATGTCACAATATTGCCAATTTGTAATTAACACAATTGTACCTAATTGTATCTTGAATGGTAAAATTAAACTTCTGGGATAGAGTAGCCACCAGGTCTGCAAGCATTTTGGGGGGTTTCTATGATAATGTTAAATATAAAGTTCATTTGATTAAGTGAAATGTAATCAATTCAAAAGTCAATTTGCCTTGCATCTTAAATTGCAAATGAGTGCTTTGGGTAAGACCTGACTCATTTCCACATTGCAGTAAAAATGTCTGGGTGTTATATGGCCGTTGAAAACCAGGTTTGTTTTTCGTACTGACTTGAGTTTTAATGAAGAAGAAGTGTGGTAGTGACACTGGTGGGATAAAGTGTAATGTTTCAGAATGAAATGTTCAAACAGAACTGGTAAATTAATGTCTAAAGTACATTTATAGCATTTTCTTCCTTTTTTTTCCCAGTTACTGTAAAACCTAATCTAAATGTCTGTGATTTGCTGCCAAACAGTTGGCTGACATCATATTGGTATAGAAATTATCATGATTTACTGAAACAAGTATTTTTTCTTATTGAAAAATAGTTTTGACCCAAATAAAGTGAAAAATACAGTGGCCATCATATGAAATCTTACGGTCAAGAAGGGAGTTGTAACAGGGATCCAGAGAACGAGCCTCTCCTATGGGCAGCAAGCTCCAGTTAATTTTCTTTAGCTTCTATCCATGCACTCATATGGAAGATGCAATTGTATCTCATTATGTGGTTGAACTAGTTTATTACTAAGCAAGGAATCTAAAAAGTAACTTGCACTTACATTTTTTACAATTCTTGTTACATGTCCTATTCTTGTATTTCCTAAGTATATTGTAAACTGCTGCACGTTTGTTCTGTTGCTGAGGTCCCAAATTATGCTTAGCTGTATTTTGGCACTACTATAAACCTACCAGTAGATTCCAGTATCAAGCTGTATATACTTAATATATAACTTTGCACATCATGAACCATTTATCAGCTAAAGCAGATGAGTCGTATTTGCACACAAATACGTCACCTGAGTGGTTTTCCAAACATTTATTCAAATTATGTGTGTAATTCTTAAAAATTTTGATTGACTCATACACACAGAATATTAATAATTGTACTAAAAGAATTAATGAAACATTTTTAGCAAGTGATGTGAGAATAAGTGTTCAGAGAGACTAAAAATGAGCAGTTAGGATTCCTCAAATTTCCAGTTAGACAAGATACTCAGTGTCTCAATGGCTGGCCATTTAATTTCCTTGAAGCAAAGTGTGTAAAATTTTATGTCTTTTGTGGACAGTATATATTTGTACATGTTAGTTGTTAAAATGGTGGTGGTTCTTAGCATCACCAGCTAGATATCTGTAACTGGAAATGTGCTGTGTTTTATGTGACTACAGTATTTATTTGCAAAGGTAGGCTTGGGATGTTGATTACAGATTTTGTCCAGAAAAGAAATTAATCAAAAGCTTACTTAAAAACTTTCCACCTGGTCAGAAAACTTAAGCTACAACATGGAGCATATGCAGTTCTCACTGAAGAATGCAGCACTGTTTTGCTGCCTTACAGAAGTTCATTAGCAGAGGAAATTGTCTAGCAATTGAGGTTAATTAGCATGTTTACACGTTACTGCAGTGTGCAACGTGTGTTTAATCGGTGTCCTACTTGCAGTGTGATGACTTTCGTGACGTAAAACTATCAGTCTTTTGCAAAATAAGGCTTATGGAAGTCTTCAGAGTACTGGCAAATAAAAATTATGGAAATGGTAGAATTAAAAACCATGACTTGCAAAGATTAATTGATCCACATGCCTCGCAGGACTTTTAAAAAATGCCCATTTTTGACAGAAGTCAAAAAGTTGGGTGTTTGCTTCGACCACATATTTATTAACCCACAGATATATTCTCATATTCTGTTGTATCATGTGTCTCATGCTGCTTTAACTTGCAGCTTAAAGCACTGTAGAATTTACTAAGTACTTTGTGATGACATTTGGAAGACTTCTGTATGTTTATTGTTGCTATGCAAGGTGTTTGCCAATAGCAAATTTTACAAATTCTTGCTAAAATGGGGTTTTTTTGCACTGTTAGTTTCACCTTTGTCTCTAAGATTTCCATTTCATTTGTCTGTTACAAATACCTTTGGAAAGGTCCATCCAATTTTCCATATGTTGCACCTTCAAAACAAATTAAATTCTACACCCAGAAGAATTTAAACCCAAGTGGTTGTCTGTAGATAATTGTCAGCATAATATTTATATTATAAACCTAATGAACCAGATATATGACATTGACAGCTACCTTGCTTTAGCTTCTCTTTGCCTTATGAATAGATACAAGATTTTTCCTGAGACTAAACAGAAAGAAATGGGGTATTTTGATCTGGCTTAGCAAGGTTGTCACCTGATCATTTCTTTCCAAAAACATGTTTTTTTCTACTGAAAGATGGTTGAAATGTGTCTTGGTTTTAACAGCAAAATACAATTATGCAGCCTAGTTTTGACTTGGATGAAGAGCAAATATAATGCTACCAAGTGCAAATGAATTATCTCTTGACAGTATTGTGTTGATGCTATTTAATTTGCAGGGTGTGCACAGATTGTAGTCAGGACTCTTTCATCTCCTCTTAATGGTGCTTAAAAGCTGCAGCGTAAGGGAAGTCTCATTTCTCTGTGTTCTCATTTGCTGTTTGACCTAATCTTGAATTGGTGTTTAGTAAAAGCTTAAGGTAGTTGGGAATGGAAGAGAATTTAAGCAGGCGTGGGGGCTGAGGAAGAAGATATGGGGGTCCTTCAATTTTTTTAGAATCAGCCTAGTTTAGTATCTTTAGACATAATGCAGCTGGGGTATCTCAGCTAGCCCATTTTCCTGTAAGTGACCATTATTTCTTGGATAATTCCTGTCTTTTCTTCTAGGTATCTGAGGTTTTTTGAATATTATATAATTAGATAACCTGCAATATTAATGAAATTAGGTAAGGTGAGGCATTGATTGGATTAAAAACCTGACCTTTGTTATGTGTCCTTAGTCCTTATGTATCTTCTTGAAACCAACTAAAGATACAATAAATAAGAGGATCTAAATGGAACCTATAAGTCTTGCTGCAGTAGAAGGGGAGGTCTTCAAACATTGCCATTTGACTGTTTTCATCAACAATTTCAGTAGTGCTTGAGGGTAAAAGTGAGAGGCCCTTTTTAGAATGGCCACCAGGAGAGCCTCCAGCCAGCATCTCCTGTCTTTGTGGGCTGACTGGCATTAGGCAAACCTAGATGTATTCCAGCAGAGTAAAACCAAAAGAGAAACAGTGAGGAAGATGTGAATAAATTATCTTCCTTTTCTGAAAGTTTGAGTAATGGTGCCAAGATGAAAACTGGCGAGTTCAAAGCTATGGCTTCTTTAAGGTTTCATGTTGGTGTTTAGGCTGGCACTTCACAAGAATCCCATAATGTTTCCTTAAAATAAGAAAATTACTGGTATTTCATTAAGAATTGATTTAGAGTTATGACTCAATTCATACCGTAGACGGGTTTTTTGTGCATAGGTGTGTTTTGCATAATAAGATTTTTAAAAAGGCAATAAAAACTACTTCTGGCAACTGCTTTATCTGCTAAAATGTTAAAATACAGGGCTGAAGGGTTTCACAAAACTTTTCCATTGAAAATTTTTCCTCATTTAAATATAAAGGACAAGTACTTCTCTCATGCTTTTAATTTGACTCTTCACAACATAACTAAATTTCTCACTGGGAATAACATCTTAGAGGCTAACAAGGGAGGCATAGTCAGCTTTTTTGAAAGTTTGCTTTTCTAATACAAATAGAGAATAACAAATCTGAACTATAAAGAATGTGGGAATGTGCAGCTCCAAAAGCCTTTGTATAGCCACCAGATCCCAATTTGTAAAGAAAATTTAAAAAGAGCTTTTCTTAATATGTAGGTTTACAAAAAGAAAATAAATTGACAACAACATGGAGTTAGTTTCAAATAACAGTTTAACTGTGCAGGAATCAAAAAACTTGACTCTATTCAGGTCTTGCAGTGAGGAAAACTGGCCCAAGTTTTTTAAAATTTTCTTGCCCAGGTTTATTTCTAAAGCAAGGTTATTCATGTGAGAGCATATCTTCATGAGTGACTCTTGGGATGGAGGACAGAGCAGCTCTGTGATTAGGGAAGGAGTATAAATGTTGGTGTTACTCCATCTGGATTATCAGTCAGTGGCTGCTTTGCTGTTCTTACTCTTTTGGCTTCCTCTGTTTTCAACCACTCTGTTGCAAGATGATCCAGGTTCCCAACACTGCACTTCCACGGAACTTGTGCTCCTGGAAACATGAACGCAGTGTCAATTGTAAGCATTAACCTTTGGAGAAGTTAATGATAAAACCCAGTGTGATTACTGGTCTGGGGATTGGGAAAGTCAAACCACTTTTTTTTTTTTTTTTGGCGATGATATGCTTCAGTTGCAAAAATTTTTCTTTTTTAAATTGAGCTAGCATTTAAAATAGTAAGGAACTTCTTGATGATCACAGAGGTGCTTTGAAGGAAGACAGCCAAGATCTAGTGACGTCAGTGCAAACAAGTTTATCCGAAGGTGATGCTCTTAAAAACCTGTTTTTCAGGCTGCTATATATTTTTTAAACTGTTCTTCAGTTAGTATTCTGTAATACAGTTGTTTGTACTTTGAACAGGATTCAGGTTGGCTGCAACAGACCTTTAAACAGGTGCAGTCAAAATAGTTGTGCGTTCAGGGTTTTTAAAATGATTGGGTGCTTTTGGACACCCTTTAAAGGGAGGTATTTTACACCATCTATTGGAAGAATCGAGGAGCAAGAGGAGTAAAAAGGGTGATACTGAGGACTAGAGGTACAGGTGTGGAGGTACTTACATGCTATTGTTTAATGACAGCTATTGGCACGTATTTCCAGTGTGTTTTAAGCTAACAAAAGTTTGAGTCTCAGTTCTAAATTGAAAATCCTGCCACTTCATTTAGCCTACGTGTCTCTTCAAAAGGCACTTCTGTTGCTCATAGTCTAAAATAATTATGCAGTTAAAGTCAAATGTCAACTAATGTCAAAGACACTAGTTTTTTGGTGATCCCAAAAGTCTCCTCCTCTTGTTTTACAGCCCCAAAATATCCTGCTAACGAGTAAGTCTCCTCTGGGAGATGTTAAGATAGTAGATTTTGGCCTTTCCAGAATAATGAAGAGCAGTGAGGAACTGAGAGAAATCATGGGAACTCCAGAATATGTAGGTAAGTTGTTACTGTAGGAGTAATGAATATTCCAGGCTCCTGGGGAGTGAAAAGAGAATTTGGAGCATGCCAGCCTGGCTGCGTAGCTACTGTGTCTCAAGATCGAGTTATTACTTGGACATGGTACTGCAATCAGAGGCAGAACAGGCAAGGCTTGCCAGTCTAATAAACTATCATTGTGTCTTTATGTTGAAGATGAAGACACACTTTAGATGAGTCTTACCAGTGCTAATAACAAGTATTACTTGGATTAAAAGTTTAAATTCACATACTCAGTCTCTGAATACAATATTTTAGCCAGTGTAGGTTTTCTCTTTTTTTAAAAAAAAAGCCCAAACCACTCCAGGCCTTGAAAATACACTTGAAAACATCTTTAAGTTGTGTGGTATATCTTCATAGTTATGGGTTACAGTGCTGGAATATGCAATGTTGGCTATTTCTGTTTTGTCTGCAAGAAAATTGTACACAGATTCCTTAATTGGGAAGGAGACTGGCCTGGCTTCAGATGACAATAAAAGGGAAAGCATTTTGTTACAGTTAAAAGCAGGGAATGATAGAAACTACTTAAATCACTTGATAGAAGTATCTTGATTTCAAAACATTGTCATGCTTCAAATGGCTTATCTTAAATTTTACCACATGATCATTATCGCATTTTTTAGCTCTAATGTAATGTCTGCATATGACAAAACCCACTTTTTTTCCCCCTGAATAGCTCCTGAAATTCTGAGTTATGACCCAATCAGTACAGCAACTGATATGTGGTAAGTTGAACAAATTAATGGTCATCCCAACTTTACTGAAAAGGGTTGTTCTTGGGGGATTTTTTTGTTTGTTTGCTTTGAAGAAAAAACAGCTAACTAAAAAACTGTTTTTCTTTTTTTACTTTTAATTTAGGAGCATTGGAGTACTGGCATATGTTATGCTAACAGGGATATCACCCTTCTTGGGGGATGATAAACAAGAAACATTCTTAAATATATCTCAAATGAACGTAAGTTACTCTGGAGAGGACTTTGACCTTGTATCAGAGTCTGCTGTGGATTTCATCAAAACTCTGCTGGTTAAGAAACCCGAGTAAGTAAAATACACAATTGTATATGCTGATATGTCAGACTGAC
The DNA here is from genome assembly GCA_013396995.1 of Dicaeum eximium. Classification (NCBI taxonomy): domain Eukaryota; kingdom Metazoa; phylum Chordata; class Aves; order Passeriformes; family Dicaeidae; genus Dicaeum; species Dicaeum eximium. The sequence continues at coordinate 24,393 of VWZP01000547.1, forward strand.
TTAATTTTAAATGTAGCAAGTGCTAGTGTTTGTATTTTTAAAGTATAAGGGAACTTTGATTTCATTGTGCTATTACTTTTTATGTATATGAGAACAGAATTCCTCTGTTTCCATCCAAGCTTGTATATTCCAAATGATGTCCAAGTGTTAGTAATTAAAACTCAAATCACTTTCAGAAAGCTGTGTATGAACTGTAGCTTGTAGTGGTGAACAGTACACCTGTTCTTCTTGCAAGCACTTTGCTGAAGTCTTTTAAATGAACTGAGCTTTGAGTCCTTAATTCTGGATGGGTTGTTGGAGAACCTTGCCTTTTCTGGTTCATTAGTACACTTTGCTTAATGGGCAGCAAACTGGAAATTCCAGGTTCCCAAATAGAACAGGTATTTTCTGTGGAACTTTACCAGTTCTTCATGGGACATGTCAGCTATTGAAATTGCCTGTTGCTTGTCTATGGGAATATTTGAGGAATGTAAAAGTTGGATAATTTTTCTATATATAAAAAAGTATAAACTTCAAAAATTGGTTGGCAACATGAAAGTGTAAACTCATATTTAGGGATCTATGAATTCCTTTCTTTTATATGCTAGGAGTTCATCTACTTAAACTGCTGTGGTCTTTTTTGGTAAAAGATAGCTGTCAGTGCTTTTTTTTTTTTATTTACAATTCTATCTGTCTTTAATATGGTTGTATCCTTGGAATAATTTTTGGGGATCTCTTCTGCAAGGTTCTGAATTTTGTATTCATTTGGACATTTATTTTAATACTTTCCTTCCTCTGCAGGGACCGGGCAACTGCTGAAGAATGTCTTCAACATCCATGGTTAGAACAAAGTGATAATCCTGCTTGCAGGACCTGGAATAAGAGTACAGAAGGGGAGACCAGTGATGTCATCCAGAAAGATGCAGATTTTGCCTCTGAACAATCAGTAGATGCTGAGAAGACTGGAGAGAAAGAACCAATAGTGACAGAAGAACTAATTGTAGTGGCTTCATACACACTGGGACAATGTAGGCAGTCAGAAAAAGAAAAAGTAACTGAGCAGAAAGCCATTTCCAAACGATTTAAATTTGAGGAACCATTACTGCAGGAAATACCAGGAGAATTCATTTACTGAACTGTGTGGAGCTTCATAGCTATAACTGGAAGGCAGTTTTTTCTACTAAACAAAAGTATTCTAGCCAAGTGAATTTCTGATATGCAATTAATGTTCTAGATAAAAAAGTGTTTATAAATGGCATACAAAAAAAATGTGCCAAGTTCTTATTTTCATGGAACAGATGAGATTTCAAGTGGCTGACAGGAATTTAACAAAGAGAATAAGCTTATTTTTGTTTTTAATTTTTATTTCTATTTTTTTGATGTTGTTATTGATTGGTAACAGTTTTTGTTAATTGTTCTGGTGTTCTTGAGAAGTCAGCACTGGAAGTGTTTCCGTGACAGATGTCAATAGGAGTATTTTAGGATACATTTTGATATTTAATGCAAATATATAATGCTGGGTTTTCCACAAACACCTCCTGACTTCAGTGGAACTATCTGCTCATCTAAAACTTGTATGAGAGGAGAATTTGATCACCTGGTTTAACACACAGATTCCAAAATCATCCTGTGTGTATTTCTTTGTTTACATTAGGTCAAAGACCCAAACTCCTCTGGTGTGTAGCTGAACAGTGAGCTGAGCTTCTCTAGACAGAGATGCACATGCCCCACTGTTAAAGAAATCTCTATTGGAGATATGTCTGATTTGGGAGCACAGTAAAATCCTGCTCCTGAGGGTTGGTGTATTTGCTTATTGCAGTCACTTGTGAGCCAGTGGAGATTGTTCCCTTCCCCTCCCATCGTGAGATGTGCCAATAGAATCCAGCTCAGTGTGGCCACACAGTGCTGATGAGAGGAAAAAAGAATGACAGCTTGATGTAGCTCCTCTGAAGTTCTCTCCACTGATTTTACCATGTTAGGTTAGAGAGTTTGTCCAGCTAATCAGCCCTTGATTCCACCTCCCCCAGAACCAGCTGGGGTTTTACTGGGATCATGAGGTCGTTTCTACCTTCTTTCTGTTCCTCTGACTGCTGCTGTAAGGAAAAAAGGAGCATCCTTAGGCTAAATAGCAATTGTTCAATATAGCTGTCAGATGAGGAAGAAGATACTGCTTCTTCTGAAACAGTGAAGCACAGCTCATGCCTCCTGCTTCCTGATCACTCTCCCTTAGACACTTGGAAATACAGCATGTTCTGTGGCTGGCAGAGTGGGACTAGGGAGCAGTATGGATGGGTCATAGCTCTCAATGGACGCAGTCCCTCAGAGGACAAAGCTGGCAGCAACTGAGCACCAAAACTCAGTGGTTTTTGCATTGTACAGATCTGTGGATCTTGGCCTGAGCCCTAGTTTTCTAAGAAATCTTTCATATTGATGCTGTTCCAAAGTTTAATTTTTATGTAATGGAGGTTTAGTACTATTATATTGCATACTGTTAACTATTCAACTATTTATTTGGTTTCCTTATGCTGTTCCTTTATAATAAACTCTGACAAAAGTTTTCTTGCTATAAAACAGTGAATATAAACTTTTGAACTAGTTTTTCCCTTTTCTTCCATGTTGGTACACACTTTCCTAATTTCAAATGTATCAGATGTTCTATTCCATTTAGTGAGGAGGAGTTCAGAGCTCTGTGCTAATGTTACAGTTCCTCCTTCACACGAAAGTTAAATGGCTTAATAAGAGCAGCATTACTGGGGTGATCTGATCAGCATGGCTGGAAAGGTGGGGTGAAAGCACTAGTACAGAAGAAAGGTGAACCAAAAGCAGTGGGACAATGAGTGTTTTTCCATAAAGCTTCATTGTCAGAGATTGGGCTGCCTTTATTTCAAGCCACATCAGGGAAATTGCGCCTAATTTAAACTGTTCTATCAAGCTTCTTCCCCTATGGAATTATATTGAGTATTCATGTTAGGTAGGGCAGCTTCTTGTTCCTCAAAGGTGTTCATATAAGAAAACAGGCAGTGATGCTCAGAATTGAGTTTGGATGTTTTGTATTGTAATTCAGAGATGCCTTTCACACTCTGAGAAAGGAGTCAGGTGCTGGACAGCTCTGGCTGGCTCTCAGCAGGAGAATCTTTGAGCCAACAGCATATCTGTGTTATCTGGGTGTTTCTGGCCACAGACAGGAGCTGACCCTACCTACAACGCTGATGTGTTTCAGCCTTGTTAGCAAGGACAGTACCTTCATGGGTGTCTTTCTTTTACTCTCCAGTCATTTGCCCAAAACAATTTGCTTCTGTGAGGGGAAATTGATTAGTGGAATTCTTCTGTGCAAGATTGCAATTTCTGCTATCTTCCATCATTGCCATTCTGACATTTTTCCCTCATATTCATACTTCCATACATTACTAAGTTGATTAGAGCAGTGAGGCTGAAGCATGTTCACATCCTACCATTACAGAACAATGGTGCCAGTGTTGCACAGATAAATGTTTAACAATTCCTAGTTGCCCACAGCAAATTATTTGAGGGATATATACCCATTTCACTTCCTCCTTGTAACCACAGATCATGTCTCAGATTGAGACTGGTACTAATGGAAAAGAGTAGATGCTAAGCAGTATACATTTTGTCCTATATATACTGTTTTTAATGTATGACAGTGAAGCTGAACATGTATACATGAAATACATACTTAGTTCAAGGCCAGCTTTTCCTTAATTGGCTGCTTTGAGATTTCCACTGGGCTGCCTTTCTGTTTAACTCTTTGTGCCTTAAGGTGGTTTTATACACTGTTTTTAACATCATTAGGAATTTGTATAAAGTTATGAAGGTTTAATAGTGTACATTAGAAACAAGGCATCTTAGATTCACCCTATAACAGGGAAAATTTTCCATGACATTTAACTGCAGGACTATCAGCCAGACCCACGCCCTTGAGGCTATTTCTGTTCCACTGTGAGTGTGGGTAAAGCTGCAAGTGAGGTGTTCTTACCCTGAGCTGTAGGAAGGGGCTGTTGCAGTCAGTGTTCTTGAGGAGCTCAGTTATGAGTGAAGTGATACATCAGTAAGACTGAGAACAAACCATGAGCTGTGAGGAACAGCTGGTTTTCTGCAGCTCAGTGAATATGGGGGACTGTGTGTATGTACACAGGTCATCTGGGAAAAGCTGCTGTGTTGGTGGGGAAGGGGCTGCTTGTGGAGAAAGAATCAGCTCCTTGGACCTTGTGAGCAATGCTTTCCCAGTCCCCACTCTCCAGACTGAGCACATGCTGGCTGCTTTTGTAGCACAGAGAGCATGGCTGCTGTTTGCTCAGATGCAGGACGCTGAAGGAATGGAAGGCACATGTTCCTTCAGAGTTATCTGTGGTTCATGGAAGACCCATGAACTATATCAATAGGAGGGGTAGGTCCAGGCCTAGGCCTTCTTTCAGTTGTTGGAATAAATAGCAAAGTCCTAATGAAAAGCACAGCCTTGTCTCCTCTTGTTGCTATCTTCACCTCTTTAAGGGAGAGGCTTATAGATTTTATAGTTGCTGAATTGAATGTTCTACAAAATAATATTTTTCTTTTTGTCCAGAGTGGAATTTGCATTGTGATTTGTCTCGTTTGTCACATTTTTGTGTGCAGGTCCCTAAACACAAAAGGGTGAATTCCAGTTTGTGATCTACCCCCTGAATCTTGAGAGCTGTTAGGTCACAAATGCAAATAAAAGTTCACTGCCCATTCTCCACTTGTGCTCACAAGGGATGGGGAGGGAGGTGGGCCTTGCATCACATTACTTTGTGGCTTAAGATCTCTCTTGAATATTTCAGGTGTTGCTCCTGGAAGACAGTTCAATGTTTTAAAGAAGTAGTGCCAGTTCATTGTACTTCTGATAAGGTGTTTACTGTTTCAGGAACTTCACAATAAATGAAATTTTGTTTTCTGGATAGCTGATGGGTCTTTTGTTCTTTCTGCTTTGGGAAACATCCATTAGCAGGATTACTGATATTTTAGTTTTCTGAATCACACATTTGTTCAATATGTGCAGCAAATAAATGCATTAAGAGTCTTTTCCATACTAAAGTAATATGCTTCCACTGTAGAGTTCTCCATGGTACAGATGTTGAATTAAGCTGTCATTTGGATAAATAAATAGTCAGGAAAAAAAAAAAGTACTGATGGATGTGATAAAAATCTCTCCTAATTAAGGAAAGGTTAGGATTCATCAAACTGAAGCAGAACATATAGGACCAGAGTCATAACTGCAAAATTAGGAGAGGAAAGGGAACTAATTGAAGAGGTTATCTTTGTTCCTCCAACTCAAATAGGTGCAAGTGTAACAGTGCTGAGCAGTATCTGCTGTTCCTCAGCTGTAAATTAAATTCTTGCCCTGAACAGTCTGCCACCTTGGTAGTTTCCTTGAGGGTGATTACTGCCTGGCAGAAAGTATTAAAATCAAACTAGAGAATAAGAAACAAACAGGCAATCTAGCAAAGGTCATGAAGATTATGTTTGTTTTAACTACACCAAAACCTGGAAAAGGAACTTCACAAACTTTCAAGCCAATTAAAAAAAAACTTTTTTAACATATTGAACGTGATTAAGATGGTTAAAGGATTGTAGCACCTGTTAATGAAGCTGAGTGACCTGGAATTGGAGAAGGCTTGGGGAGGGATCAGTGTGGGGGCAGAGTACAGGAGACAGATTCATCTTGGCAGTGTTTAGTATCAGGACAAGAGACAGTAAGCACACCCTCAAGCATAAAATTCTGTTTAAACACAAGAAAAAGCTTTCTTTATCGTGAGAATGGTTGAACACTGATATAGCTTGTCCAGAGGCTGCGGAGTCTCCACCCTTGATGATCTTTAAAACCTGCCTGGACATGCTTTCAGGTAATCTGTTCAAGCTGACTCTGGTGGGAGTGAAACAGTTGACCTCCCAAGGTTCCTCCCAGCCTTAAGTGTTTTGTGGGGTCCAGGATCTTTTCTCAAATGAGAAAGATATTCTAAAAAAAAAAACCAAAACAAACAAACAAACAAAAAAAAAAAACCTAAAAAAAAACCCCAAAAAACAGTGTTTCAGTGACATGATGAAGGTAAAGAGAATCTCATCTTGCTTCAGTGTTGCTTAGAAGAAAAGACTGCAAGAGGGGTGCCCAGGTGCCCTTTTGAAGTTATCTGGACTTTCAGCAGCTGCTGGTGGTTCTGAGACCTTTGCACTCCCTGTTTTCCTGGCATGTTCCACCTCCCTTGGCTGCTCCTGCTGCACCTGTGTCCTCTGTGAAAGCAGCCCCCTTGGGCTGTGATGTATTTAATTGGAGCCACATGGCCAAAGCTGCTGGCACTGAGCACACCAGCACAATGCTTTTTTCTCCTTTTGAGTATGTGCATCTTAAAAGAGCTCAAACATGGAGAGGAAGTGACTTCCAAGGTTCTTCAAGATCATGAGGCAAGAAATTCTGTGTTTGCTGGCTATTAGGTAGTAAAACAAAGACAGGTAATTAATTGTGATTTTACTCATCCCCTTCCATTGATTTGCTGGCTTCCAGCTGCACCCATTGCTTTACTTCTTCTCTGGGTTTTAAGATTTGATTAAGAGAACCATTGGTATAAAAAGATGATACTGCCCATTGTCACAGCTCTCGGGAACCAGTGGGTTGGCTGAGGTGACTGAGAGTCCTCAAAGTCAAAAGGGTGCTCAGGGGAGAAAATGAGAGATGGAGCCTCTTTGCAAGCTCTGCTTCCCCCAAGCAAGGTAGATTTTATAATCTTCAGTGTTACTTGTAAGGTTTGTGCAGGGATAATTCCTCTAGGCCTGGAAAATCCAGGCCAGGCAGTGGTGCTGTGGTGCAGCAGCTTGTGAAGGCAGCATGGGGACATGGTGTGTGCCAGCTCAAGGGACAGGGAGGTGGTGAGCAAGTGCTGTGGTATAGGCTGGGGGGGCTGTGGCCAGATTTTTTGGACACTTGAGGAGTGTGCAGCCACTGCAAAGGGCAAGCCCAGGCTTACCAAGCACACAGAAGTGACAAAGGCAGATGAAGGCCAGTGTGTGCCAGATGCTCCCAGTGCAGACACAGGGAGGGACTGAACAGGCTGGGGTTCCTCTTTGCAGATTAGCACCAAATCAAAGCTGCAGCCAAGGAAGTGGTAATTGATGGATGGGAAGTGGTTGATCTGGCTTTTTCTTGTCAGCTGTTTGATTTCCCACCAAACTTCTTCAGTGACCAAAAGCTAGACTCAATCAAGCTCTGAGGCACCAGGTGGCCAGCAGACCTCCATATCCCTGAGGAGTTGCTTTTGCTGGTGGTAGTGCAATGTTTTCATATCTCATGAAATTTGATTTGGGTTTGTATTTTGTTTTGTGAAACCAGTAAACAGCATTTTCAATCTTAAAGTTGGGCAATGCTGTCTTTTTTTTTTTTTTAATTCTAATTCTCTCCCTGCTGTGCTGTGCTTTCATGTGAGTTGGATCAGGTCTCACAACCACTGTTAATCCTGACAGCTCTTTGTGACGTTCAAACCAAAGCACACATGTATTGTTTCATTCTAAAATTTTTTATCCAAGATGCCTTTGCTGTGGCTCTTTAGCATCTCCTTTCTAATTAGGCATTTGCTTTTCAGGTGTTTAAAAGCCACCTTGCCCAGTTTGCTGGGTCACCACTGAACAAGAAAATGCTCGCTGTTCTCTTAAAGTTCTTTGCTCTAGCTCTCCCTTCTCTATCTAATACTCATGGCTCTTGAAAAGCTTTGCAGTGCCTGTGTCATGGGTGGATTTCTTGGACTCAAATTTGGAAGAAGAGATGGAGGGGTGAGGGACAGGGAATGGAGTGGTATCAGCTCTGCGCTATCCCTAGCTGAGTAAGCATCTCTATTACAGTGAATTCTCCATTACAGTGAATTACATCTATTTTGTCTGGATGTTCTTAAGGGCTCCCATGTTACTGCCTGCTGCAGACAGGACAGTTACTTGTGTTTTTTCTGTGCCTCAGACTGTGCCTTAGGCTTTGCAATTGTTTGCATGGGCAGTCTGGGGTAAGAGTGGAAACTGTTTGGGTTTGGGGTGTTTTTTGTTAGTTTGGGGTATTATGGCTTATTCCTCAGCTTGCTTGGTGATGGGCAATTCTCTACCTGATGGCCCAGTCAAAATCTCTTGTTGTAGTCAGAGGAAACCATGGCAGTGCCATCATCTGTTCTGCACCCTTCTGAGTGTTTGTCACCCTAAATGTCCTCTCCAGAACTTGTCAGGCAGGGCTGGTGTGAAGCAGTGGCTTCTTCTGAGTAACCTTCCATGTAAGCAGTGAGTCTCTTCCTGGAATTCCTAAGTTGAGTGGCCTCAGCTATCTCATGAGCTTTGTAATGATAACTGTGAGGGTGCAAATCTACCTGCTAAGTGGAGTTGAGGGTGCTGCTGCTGAGCTTCACCTTTGCTGCTTCATCCTTCCTGATTTAGGCAAGACCTTGTTGAGAAATGGGGAGAAACTGAGGCAGCAAGGCTGCTCAAAGGTTTGAGAAGCTGACTTGTCCTGACTTTGGTCTGCCACTGTAAAACAAAGCTGAGTTTCCTGGCAGTTTGCTTATTTATTTCAAATTCATAATACCAGTACACACAGGGCATAACACATGACTTCTCTGCAACAGCAACTCTTTTGCAAGATATTTATTTTAGGCTTCTGTTAAACACAGGAATAAACACAAGCAAAAGAAAGAAATTACAACAATGATGAGGTCAATCTTAGAAACAAAACTGTCTTGAAAGCACCTGCTTAAGTGAAACTGTCACTTTTGACAACTGTGTACATTCATAGACACAGCAGGATGCAATCGATTAATGGCTCCTTTGGCTCAATGGGAGGCAGAGATGCAGCTGTCCCTGATTTTTACCCTTCTTGCACACCAATGCTTTCCACTGGAGAGTGGTAAATGGGAATATTCTGACCATCCTGCAGTTTCAAGGTGACATCCTGAAGGCACCAGCTGACACAAACCAAAGAAGATTTTTAACTTGTAGCAATCATTTTTAACACGGTAAAGTCAGTATAGAAACAGCTGGCACAGAGAAACAAATCACTCTACACATTCATTGCTTTTAAAAATTCTCTCAAGTGTTTTAAAACTTGGTTTGTGAGCGCCAGCTTCTGAAAGCTGTTCTCCCTAATTTTGTGGCGTAGCCCAGATTTAAAGGTCTGGTATGCATGTTCCTATTTGTTGTAATTCAAATAAAAACCTGCCAGCTCTTCTTAGGACACTTCTCCCCTGACCCGGTGCCTTTTTTTCCTCTTCATCCTGCGGGTGCATTCCTTGCTCCACTCCTCTCCAGCCTTGGAGCCAGACAGTGTTGCTAAGGAATTATTCTGGCTTGGAAGAGTTTGAACACTGTGTGATTGCTCAATGTGACTGCTGAAAACCTGGGTACGACAGTGGTTACTCAAAGAAGGAAAATTTCATTTGTTGGAGACTGAGGAGTCTTTTCCTTCCTCTAAGCTCTGCCCCAAACCCACTTCTGAGAAACTGCTCATGCTGCTTTTCCAGCTGGAAAGGACTATTATTTTGGGGTACTAAAATAGGATTTTTTCAAAAGCTCCTGGCACTGGCCCAGCTCTGCTTTCACTGGAGTCAGTGCTGAGTACATACAATTAGGTAATTGGGCTGCTGCACCTCTGTGCAGTGTGTCTGCAGTATGGCTCTGCTCAGCAGCCCTCTGCTCCCACCCCCAACCCAGGCCAAGCAACCTGGCTTGGGGGTGACCTGTTCATTCCCCACAGTGTGGCCTGGGGGTTCAGCCATTCTCTTGGTCACTTTGGGGCAGGCAAGAGTAATTTTGCAGCGCCTTGGCTGCCCTTGGATGCCCTCTGGGCATCCTCCCCATCCCTGTACGGCCTGCCTCTGGATGAATGCCACTTCCTCCTGGACCAAATGAGATCACAGACTCCAATTTTTCTTTTTCAGTTGTCTCCTCTTTCATAAAATAAATAAAGCACTACAGACAGTCTGCACATTCAGAGTCAGATGCATTTCAGTGGCTTTGGTGCCTCAGCTACTCTTGCACAGAGAACTCAACTCCTGGTGTCATTTAGCTCTGTCTGTATCAGTGTGAGAGCTGCCCTGGTCTCCCCTGGAAAAGCACACATGCACTCTGCAGCATCCCACCAGGATGGTCTGCTTACCTGCTCCTTACTCCCAGCCATTTTACTGTTAGTTCCTCAGTGGGATGCAAGGGCACCAAGTCTTGTCTCAGCCCCATGTGAAGCTGTGCACAGGACCCTGCAAATGGGTGGATTTGGTGGAGTCTGACAGATTTATCTGCCACAAATCCTTTTACAAGCAGATGCCTTTTTTTTTTTTTTTCCCCTTACAGGAATGTACAAAGAAGGTTTGCAGAAATGTACAAAGAACTCAGTTTAAAACAAAACTCCAGGAGATGTGTATGCACTGCTATAGTCTAACATTTTGCAATCTTCAGTTATCTTCACAGTAACTGTGAACCAGGAATAACAGGGAACTGTCTGTGAGGAGGGGCTAAGGAGGAGTGAGGAGATCAGAGCTCAGGCACCAGGGAAGTGAGGTGTGCAAGAAATGGGGCTGGGGACATCTGGGGTTCTCTGGTCATTAGGGAGGAGGCCAGGTCCAGTACTGAGTTTCTCAAGACTCAGCCTAGTGCCTTTCTCTTCCTTCCCATGCTTGCTCAGAAGAGAAATCCAGGAAGTCATGCTCATCTGATTGTGAATAGAAAACATCACGACATGGCTGCTGGCAGCTGAGTAAAAGTTTTGTAGCTTTCGGTTTCTAAGTAAAGCTAACAGAAGCACCTAACAAGTGGTTTGTATCTAGTAAAACTTTTGAGTTCATATAGTAATTCTTTGTTCAGTTCCAGAAACCAGTTTACTGTTGACAAAGGAGGTTTTCGGGCTTCAGTACTACAAAAATGTAAAGTTGCTTTTATATGATATGGTATCAGAGTATCCTTCTACTATAATGTATCTGATCTAGCACTGTTTTTTACCATAAGGATCACACTTCTTGGATAGCTTAGAAAAACAAATCCTGTGTTTTTAGCTCACCTCGCACAGCTGCAATATAATGTGTGATTCCCTTACTGCAATCCATAATACCAGACTAGAATTATGATTGCTATTCAACAGCCTCTGCACCTCTGTGGGGAGCTGGGGTGGGAGGGGACAATACTTTACCTTGGCTCACAGTATTTGTATATGTACTGAGCTAGTTTGCAGAACACAACACCGAGGAATGGCTCATGTTGCTCTTCTATTCACATTCAGAGAGATGGATTCAAAATATTTCTCAACTAACTTACATTTTTGTCCTAATGAAAATAATAACCTTTCACAAGACCTCCAGACAGGAGTTTCTGCTTGATTTGTGTGCACATCCTCAGCAACATGGATGAATAAAGCAAATATCCTGTGCTACTCTTTTCTCTTAGCACTTGTTTCTCATTTCTCCTGTTACCTCCCCCCGTACACACCTCTGACGGGAGTGGTCCATCTCTGAGTTAATGTAGAGGTAGCCTGCTGATTTTGTTCCAGAGACTGGTAACTTTATCTGCAAATGTAAAAGCACATTAAAGATTCAGCAAAGCATATTATGGAACAGACATTTACTCCTTCTAGTCAAAGAGCTCACACCTTTTTAACTTCAACACAATAATTTTTTTTTTTACTGTATTTCAGAGTTGGACTAAACTATTCTAACAGCTAACATGTGTGTGGCTACACAAGTATGTCTGCTCTGCCATGCATTAATCTCTCTCTGCCGAAAGAATGTACTATGTTACAGCTGCAACCCCCAGGAAAAAACACTGGCTCCCTGAAACATTTATGAGCAAACACCTTTCCTTACCAGAATGCATGGTCATTGAGAGGTGACATGAACTGTCAGAGCTCCCCATAACCATTACAAGCCTGTAGGTTGAGATCCTCTGCATATCAGTCCCTTAACACACACTGAAGCAATGAGATGTTCAGTGATTCTTTTTTTTTTCAGTGTAATAAATTTTATGATTTATCTTGTTGTTATTTTTAACAAACAAAGCTGGAGCTGCAGCAGCAACCATGGCCAATTGCACTGGGTCTAATGTCTGAATAAAAGAAATGTTTCAGGTTTAGCATTTGCTGGTGGTGATGCAATCACACAGGAAATGCCAGGTATTCGCCAACAGACCCAGGAGCTGGGAATGTTGTGAAGTCAGTAAATCAATCTTAGGTATAATGATGATTAACCAGTTTATTTCATGAGAATGTGAATACTTATGAGCATGAAAAAGTACAGAAGAAAATTGGTGATTTGTGTCTTGGGTGAGGTCAGTAGAAGGCAGGGTTTGACCTCACCCTGAGTCACTCAAGTGACCAGCATTCTTAAACAGTGACATAGGAAAACACCTGTGGGAAAGGTTATCTTCTTTTCAGCCAGTATATGAGGTTGTGTGAGGTTTTGTACAATTTTTTTCCTTAGATGTGTTCCCTGGTGGACTCTATAAAACACAGGAAATATTTTGGTCCAGGGCATCATGTAAGTGCAGCCTGGCTGAAGTGAAATGGAAAGTAATTCTATGTGAGCTGGTTAAAGGTTGGGGTTTTTTTAATCTTAGCCTGATAGCCATACTCCTTCATTGTACTATCTGATCCATTCCTTAATGCCCTTGCTTGGTCCTTGGCATTCATAACTACTCACCAGTAAAAACAAAATTATTCCAATGTGAGGAGTTACCCTAGTGAAGGACCTGGACAGGTTGCTAGGGGCACTCGGTGTTACTAGCAAAAGAATGGAAGGGCAGCCAGTCCTGGATTAAGGGGTAAAAACATGATAGAAAGTACTCTTGAGCAATCAATGCCAATTGGAAGTGGACTTGTGTTTGCAAGGTTTGCCTAAGCCCAGCCCTCAGCTGATGCAAAGCAGCCTTGTGCAACACTTCAGCATCCAGCACAGCATTCTCCAGTCACTGAGTAACCCTCATGCTCACTCTGAGGCTGGGCAGCTGTTCTCAGTAACACAAACTTACAGATGCTCTTAAAAAACACACCATTTATGCTGTACCACAGCATAGCCCATAAGAGGCTGTAAAACTGCTCTTAATAAAGCTCTAAAAACTAGCACAGGACATATCTGGAGGGTAAAGGAAGGAAAGTGCTATTTTAAAGGTGGATCTGATACGTCTCTGAACATTATTTTGTGCCTTACAGTGTGAGGAGGGGACTGACTGTCTTGAGAGGTTCCTTGGCACTGTGTGATGGCCCATATAGCACAACGTGGAGATGCTGCTCTCGCTGTTTCTAGGCTAGTAGATTTATGCTCTGGAAATCCATTCCTTTTCCAGATCAACGGGTATTCCATGCTACTTCTTTCCAGTGCCCCCAGGTGACTCATGGCCCACTGAAAATCCCCCACTGATCTCCTGTCCCCAGACATCTTGGGCAGCCCCCCCGTGACACAGCCTGCCCAGCATTACCCGCGCTCTTTCTGTGTCCACGCGATTGCTCCCGTCTGTCAGGCGGATGTTGTGAACCTTAAGGGGGGGTGCACCAAGGGCTTCCAGGGCATCACGATTGCTCTTCAGTTGCTCCAAAGCTTGCTGGTAATACTGGGTCCTGGCAAAACTTTCTAGGTGAGAGGAACAGGGTAGTGAAGAGACTGTTCACTTAAAATCAAAACATAAGCTTAAAAAAAAAAAAAAGAAAAAGACATTTTCGCCAGACTATCACACTCTCCCTGAAATACAGTCCAAAACTATCAATTAGGTGAAGTTTGGCTAAAGGAGGAAACCCACCCTTGCATCAGAGAAGCAAATGTTATTCCGCTCATTTAAGTGAAGAGGGCTCTGAAAATAGCCTGTTCCATTCTGATATACAGCTCAGCTTATGGCAGTGTCTCCCCACTTTTCATGCATTTATAGGTTATCTAAAAGGAAGGAATAAAAAAGGTACAAGGATGAATATCTGAAATGTTCTGATAAAAGTTCTCTTTTTTGTTTTTTTCTATTGGAGGTGCATAAAATACTTTAAGAATGGAGAATATCTTGCAGACATTGAGAGGGGAACAGCTGCTGTGCAACTCTAGCTGTGTCTTGATACAGCTTTCCAAGTGGCAGCCATGAAGCTACGACTCTGATGACAGATGCCATAGAAGGGAGGCACTCAGAAGCACCACCTGAGTTACTGGCCAAGCAGCCACAACAGCACTGTAGATGAATGCTGCAGTATTGGCACATGGAGGACAGCTGTGGCAAGCTGCTATTTATCAATGTCTGGTTGCTCTGTATGGCTGTGAAATGCTATACCATGGTCACCAATGGACAGGGCACAGATGAGGAGCTGGAGACTTCCTGCCCTCCTTATGGAGACAGAGATTTGCTTATTAACAGTTTTAAGACTCTCTTGCTGGGGTTTCTAGATCACTAGACTCTTCACTCTTTTGACATCAAGAAGGGCAGAATTAATCTAAGAGTGTGTAGTTGTTAAATCCTACTCTGGCAACTTTGCTCTCACCTTTCAAAGGGTTTAAAAGAAGGTGGATGGTCTTTTTCTTGGTCTCTTGCCTGTCAGTATTAACCTTGGAGCATGAGGCTGAAGGATGTTGCCCCCTCTCCCTAATTAGAGGCATCCCCTGTGAGCAGGCAGCATCCAGTTGGCATAGAAACAGCCTTACTAGGTTGTCACCTATGTTGGTCCCCCCCCACCCCTGGCACATCCTAAGGAGCTCCAACCAAAGGGGTTGCAGCATGCCCACCCTTTAGTACCTATAAATCATGGCAAACAGCCACTCAGACCACATGAAAAGTATGTGTTCATCCTGCAGGTTGGAGGAGAAATGGATTCTAATTTCCTGGTGCTCCCTCTCAGCTGCTCCTTGTTAGCATCTCATGCATTAGACATTAAATGCCCAACCAATTCACCTGTCCCCACATCTTTTGGTAGAGGAGCTAAAAGCATGCTGGAATTGGCTGAGCAGACTGCTTCCATGAGAAGCATGTGGAGGTGATGAGAGTAAGTAGAAACAGGATTACCTGAGTATTTGTACAAGCTTGCACAGAGACCACATGCACACAAACTCCCCTTCAGCCTGAAGGGAAGGAATCCTCTCCCACTGCTCCCACCACTATGGAGGCCACTCGCTCCTCACTAGTCCATGTATGGGCCAGTCCATGTATGGGCCAGTTCTGTGCACTGGGCAGAAGGCACTGGGATAGCCCCAGGCATGAGCCAAGAGAGGAAGGTGAGAAAAAACATAAAGAAAGTGTTCTTTCAACAGCCTGGCTGAGTTATCAGGCAGCTGCTCAGTGGCCACTGAAACTGGAAGAGAGCCAGAAGTAGCCATTGCAATGTGCCACTTGACTGCACAGCCAAGGCATGTGGGGAATCAGCCTTCAGGCTTGCTGTGTAGCACAGGGCTGACTAACAGTGCTGAAGCTGAAAATTAAAAAATGCTAATGTCCTTGTTAAAGCCAGATTCAATATTTGAAAGCATAAGGATCATATTTCTGTCATGTACTTCAGAGCTTGGGGGCATGAGCTGCCTAAAATTAAAGTCTGCTTTCCAGTCCTGTCTGATTTGTTATTAATATGTGTAAAATGAAGGGGAGGTTTCAGAGCTTATCTGAGGGCTTGAGAAACAGGCTTAGCTACACTTTTTTCTGGCAGCATCCTCTGGTATCAGGGTAGGTGAAAAGCAATACCATTTGACAGCACCAACAAGAGAAAGGCATAGGGCCAAGAGGCCTATGGCACTCCCTGAGAGAGAGGAAAAGCTTATTTCTGCTATGATGCTAAATATCTAAAAGCAGTTTTTAAAAAAATAAAAATCTATAATTTGGTTAAAAATGTGGATTCTTGGCCAAAGATACATAGCAACTAGAGATGTCTCTAAGCAACAACATTACCTGTCTAGCTTTTCTCTTTGTCCTGGTCTTCTCAGTGCTGACTGCTCTTATCTGTACTTCATTCAGGAGAAACTCATGATTTCTTAGCACTTCACAGGCATGTTGTGTTTAAGGGCCAACACCACACAGAGATTTACAGATAAAACCGCTAGACTTTAACACCTTCTCACAGATGGTCCTCTTTTACATGGCCCAGTTACAAAGTCTCAGTTAAGAAATGAAACCTGCATTATTGTAGGTGACACTTTCACTTCACCATCACTCTCAGGAAACCCCCAAAAACCAGACTTTCTTCTGACCACAGCCTGCCCCCTATGCAATACGTGCCTCTGGAAATGCACACAGCAGCACTTGGGAGGGCAAAAGTCCTGGGGATGAAAAAAGTGGAGCCCACAGAGGCTCAGAACCCAGAAGCTCAGAACCCAGAAGTTATTCCCTTAACTCCTTCTGCTTTTCACAACTCGCACGCCGCTATTTTCCCCACTACACAAAAGCCAGTGAAAGGGGCAGAGGAGAAATAAGGTTGCTAACAACACCAAGACTTACTTTGCATAAGATTATACATCACGATGCATCCCCCGCCGCTGAACAGTCCCATGAAAACAGCCATTTGCTGCAGTTTTCTTAGAGAAGCTGGCATTTTTCCTCCCTGAAAAGAAAAAGAGAAGACAGTTGCTGTAAAAGAAGAAAGCCAAAGGGTTACTTCCCCCCTCCTCCTCTTTCCTAAAAGCCCTTTCCAACCAGGCCTGAATGAAAGCACAGTGCACAGGCATCGAGCTCTTGCTTGCTGGGGCCCCACCATGAGCCCAGAAGGAAGAGTGGTGAGAACAGAGCAAACTGGGAACCCAGCTGGGTTGAATGTGTTTATTCAACTTCTTTTAGTGATGCCACCACTTCGCTAATTGCCGAGAAGAAAATGACCTCCCTGGTGTGGCCAGGGGCCAGCGCCGTGGCATTGTGGCGGGGGCTCCCGGTGGCCGTGTGTGTTTGCTTGCACACTGTGAGCATTCAGGCTCCGGGGACGGATTTCTCTCTTGAGTAAAATCCTCTAAAGTAAACACGCTCGCGGCAGGGATGGATCTGGCCTTGAGTGGTAAGGGACAGAGCCAAGCCAGCATTGTGCCAGCAAAGATAATGGAGCCAGGGTGTGTGTATTCTGTTGTGTCCATTTTTTTCCCAAGCTGTGGATAAACAGGAAGTCTCCTGCAAGCTGTTTTTCTTCCTTCCTGTACCCCCTCCCCCCTGTCCAAACTTGCCCTTTTAATGAGTCACAATTTTGACATTTGAATGCATGACCCAGCAGAATAAGAAACACTTCCATAGTTTGGGTAAGAGGCGAGCCTAATGCTCCTACCCACAGCAGGTTAGTAGGAGTCAAGCTGAGTTGTCAGTGGGGGCGTAGCACTTTGCTTCAGGCTGTGGCAGGATAGGACTTGAACAAGCATCAGAGTATTGGCTTCTGCTCTTGATTATCTTGGAGCTGGGATGGAAGGGAGGAATAGTCTTGACAGCAATTTTAAAAAATAGCAAAAAGCTTTTCTTTTTCAATAAGCACACAGGCATATGAATAATTGGGGGAGCTATATGGGACTTCTAACCCCAAAGGCTCCAGACCCCAATACTTGCCACACGATGTTGTGGCTTAAGTGCTACACTCAGTGAGAGTTGATTAATAAACCAAGGTCCAAACCAGTTACAGAAATGTGACCTGGGCAAGGTCATTTGAGCCCTGCTGTGGAAACCACCTCTAGCATCCCTCAGGTATGTGTTAGTCAGGTATTGTTCAGCTGACAACCACAGCTCAGCAAGGGTGGAGAGACAAGTGTCAGAACTTCTTCCCGTCATGGCCAGGTCAGGGTGACATGGGCAGTCTCCCTCTGCTCACCACTCCGCTGACACGCCCTCATGCTGACACTTGCATGCCCTAAATTGAGGGAAACAGACTCCCCAGGGAAGTGGTCACAGCACCAAGCCTGTCTGAGTTCAAGAATAGTATGGACAATCCTCTTGGGCACCTGGTGTGATTTTTGGGGTGTTCTGTGCAGGGACAGGAATTGTACTCCATGATCCTTGTGGGTCCCTTTCAACTCAGCATATTCTATGATTCTACAAAACTGTGAATGCAACTCGGGTATAAATTTCATCTCCTGCCCTGTTGGCATTAGCATGAAGTCGTAATGCATGCTATTCCTACGTTGAATGCTTTCCTTGTTAACTAGTTCCTTGATTTTTAAGAACCCTTAATATTTAAATTTTCTATTTAAATAATTTCAGATTTGTGGATGGCTAGTAGTGATAGCAACCCAGAGAGGCATGTGGATATTATGCATATTTAATGCCCCAAAATGCCTGAACTGTGCCATTATTATTGTCAGCTATCATTCCTCTCACTCCTGATCTGTTTCTCTGATGAGTTTTTTCTTGTTGCTTCCCCTGGCGAACTTGAATGGCATGAGAAGTTACAGCAGAGGAAATGTGCAAGTGCGGTTTTACAGAGAAACAGTGGTAGTCATTTCACAAAGACAGTGAGAACTTCCTGCTCACCTGCTTGTGTTTACAACTTTCCTTAAATCCTCTTAAATCCCCCAAAATCTGATTAATAACCAAGTTTCTTATAAAATTCATCTGACCGGGAGGAGGCTCTGACACCAACACCACATAACAAGGATGGGGAAAAAAACCTTGCGGTAAATCTGGAGGGAGGATCAGATATAACAGTTTGTGACCTGCAGCATTTGTTTTTGCCGCTTTCAAAGTCGTGGCCAGGCAAAATTTGCTCTGTGATTAAATTCAGGGTAATTGAATGCAAATGTCTGGGGGTGGGGGGTGCTGCTGGCAGTTTGCTGAGTAAGGGTGGGAAGACAGGGAGCCCTTGCACCAGTGAGGTTTTGACTGAGGCCTGGGGGACCTGCCTAGTAAACAATGGAAATTAGCGGCTCGGCAACTCGCTGTCAGTGGGTTTGAGGTTTGTTAGGTCTCACGGTCTGCTCACACCCAAACAAGGGAGATGGACGGAAAGTAAGAAAAGCTTATCAGTCACATGCTCAGTCACATGCTCACTTTGGAGCTCATCACCAGCTCCACTCCACTGCTGCAGTGTAGAGACGGTGCCATCTGGCAAGGGAGCTTGGCAGCGAGCAATGGTGATCCCATTAAGCACTGCTACCCCATGCAGCACGCCTGGCTGCTCCTAGTGCTGCCACAGCTGTCTTCTGTTGAGGCAGAGATGTGGAGAGCTGAGGTGCACCCAAGTTGTACACCAAGGTCCTCATCACGGTAACATGTAGAACGTCTCCATTGCTCATTTTCAGTCACAGTTGGAAGCCCATGGGCCGCACCACCCCACACCTGTCTAGCCCTTGATGCTCTGGTCCCACTTGTTTCTCAGCTGTTTTTCCAAGCCAGTCCTATGATAGCACACTGTGGGAAAAGGTTCAGAGCTACGCATTTTAAAAAGCCTCCCTAGACTGAAAACCCTCTCCTCAAGACTGCAAACCCTCTCACCAACCCCACAATTCCTTGCCAGCCTCCAAAACCAAGGACAGAACTGTCTTTGGAGCCCAGAGCATCCCCCACAGAGAGGCTGCTGCTCCCCTTCCCTGCCATCTTGGTTCCTTGTGGAATGGATGCTTGAATGTTGCAGCCTTGAGCATACTTTGGCACACAGCTGCTGATGACTTCTGAATGGTGACGGTTTGCGGAAGGCCAAAATATACTAAGGATCTGTTGTCTGCAAGGACTTGTCAGTTGGATTTCTGTCCTATGGCCCACTGTATTTGCAGCTCTGTTGGCTGCTCTGCTGAAGTGCCATGGGAGTGGCTCACTAAGGAAGGGAAGCAGAGTCATGCCCAGAGGTGTCCCTCCTGTCCTGAACCTTTGTGAACATGACATCCAGCCTGCGAACTGCAGAGGCTCTCACAGGGAAGGACAAACCCCCTCCACTTCACTTGCCACAAAGGGATCAACTGTAAGTATTTGAGAGAATTTTATAGATACAGGCACTTGCCTCCTAAGGAGGAAGTTCATGCTGCTATCTGTGGTGATCTCCCTTGAAAACCTGTTATATCACTAAAAGAGTATGCAAGTTAATTGGTGGAAAAACAGACTTTACCACAGCTGGTAATGAAAGAAGCACAATTTCCAAGCTATGCTGTTCTGCAAAGGCATCTTTTCCTCCATGTTATTTGCAGTGGTAAGAAAGATTAAGCGTAGATTAGCATGCACAAAAACCACTGAACACACAGTTACCAAGAAGAGACCTTAAATCATTATAAGTAGTGTTCTCAAAAAATAAGTGTTAAAGAGCAGAACACCCTAATAATAGTGATGTTCACTTTGTGCCTTGAAAACAGCAGGATACGGAGGAGAAGGCTTGACTTTGAAGCTAAGTGGTACTCGGGCTGTTAACAAGATTTAACAAACTCCCACGGTCACATGTGAAATTGTGGGGTACTGCAACAGTAAAGGCTGTTTTTAATTAGACTTCGTTTTCTCCACAGAGGATCTTCTAAAAATAGGCTGGCTTAAGAGAGTCTCCTTTATTTTGGCAAATTGGGGTTTTGTGTTTGGTCTCTGAAATTTGTGTGGCAGCGGTTGGACACCTCCACCAAAGGCAGGCATTGGAGAAAAAGGGCATTTTCATCAAGCATAAAGATTAATTTTATTTTCCCTGGAATTGAGCAAGGGAGCTGGGGCTGTAAGTTCTATGGGGAAGGCATTTCCTCCTCCTTCTCCTTGTCCTTCTCCTCCTCCTGGTGCTACCAAACTCCACCAGCATCTCCAGCCTCTGGGTGCTACTACAGACCAAACAGCAAAAAATAATACTGCTCTGAAACAAGTGAGAAGCAACTTGATCAATGCAAACTCAGTGTGATCTCTGCTGCCTATCTCAATCTGGGCCACTGCCTACCCACCTGGCCAGGACAATATAGTGCCAGACCACCAATGCAAGAAACTGGGAGCTTTTCAACCACCTTGAACCACTGCAGTCCTGAGGTGTTGGAATGACACACTAAACAGGTGCATCAAAAGACTCTTTTTAAATTAAATTAAAATTTATCAGCAGACTTGAACAGAGACCTGAGCATCTATCTAAGGCTGGAATTGCTGCTGACCCTTCTGTAATGGAACTCTCCCTTGGGCTGGTGGGCTTTTAACTGGCCTTGGGCACACCTTTTCAGCAAGGACCACACAGGAAGTCACAGGAGATGAGGGGAATGTCAGGCAAACCACACACAAGCACACACTTGTATTTCACATTCTTGCTTTCTTGCCCATCCATTGATCTTCTAGGATCCATAAGGCAGGCATCTGGGTATAAGCCAATTTCTGTACTAATAACATGCTAGGACAACATTTTAGACACATCTTTTTGACACTCACTGTCTACAACATCCCTTCATCATCCCTACTCTTACCAAAAACAGGACCGTACAGCAGAAGAGTTCTGACAGGATCTCAGCATATTATTTTCCCCCTTTTTCATGGAAATGGCCTCAATGTATTATTTACCTCATTTGTGAGAGGTAACAGCACAAATTTTTGACCCTGCCAGCATGTTCAGAAGCATCAAAGACTTTGCATATATACAGTGCCTTCAACAAGACCTCAGAAACTTGTAGTAAAGTTTGCTTAATTCACAGTCAAACCAAAAGTAGGATTAATACTTTTTTCCTTCTTTTTTCCCCCTCGGTTGTTCTTCAGATGCACTGAAAACACATCTTCTGGCATTTAGACAGGTAAAACACGTTTTTAGACACCTTTGAAACAGTCCCTTCCAGGATCTCCTTGTGGATCAGTTCCTAGATTTGTGTAGCTGGTCCTGGTGAGAATGCTTTAAGGGGCATACTCTACACATGAGAAAGACTACTGGCAAGAAAGCCAAGAAATGGCATTAAGTTTATTTTCTGCCTTTGCTACTGGCTAATTAACAGCGGAAGAGAAAGTAGTCAATAAAGTGACGAAGGACTCTAAACAGTCACCTCACTCTTGTATCACTTCTGCGGCACATGCTACAAAGCAGCTGGCCTTAGCACAAAACTTGCATGGTGCCTTCAGATATCTTTGTTTCATTTCATTTTTCTCCTCTCTTGGGCACTCTTTTCATGTTTCTATTCTATTTACAGATTAGAATTTCTGTTCTGCTGTCACAATTTCGCTTTGTGCTCTTAAGCTGCACCAGTGGGCTCACCTGCACTGCATTTCTCTTCCTCTTGCCTGCCCACCTTCACCCCTCTATGTGCCCTCTTCCCTGAAGAATACTGCACCACCACACTGGTTGAGCAGACAGAAGCACTGGGGCCACCATTTCTATTGTCCAAGGAGTCCTATTGTCACCTGCTCTCCCTCGGTTTATCCCTCTGTGAATAGAGCCTGTCTTCCTAATCATGGGTAACAAAGGCAGGTGCCAAAATCCTTTATTGCTTTTCTCTAAGTTAGAAAGATGCTACAGCCTAGTTAGTTCAGTCTCTTTGAAGGCCAGGCCCATGTGCCAGCAGTTCAACAGCCTGCTCCAGATCATTCTCCAACACAACTAGAGCTGCCCGTACTTTGTACTGAAATACAAGGGATATATCACAGAAACAAGGCATGACCAGGGCATATTATTAAAGAACCAGGATAATTATACCTACAGTATGACCCATTTTTGCTGCTATTGGAGGATGGCATTACAGGTTAATGCCTAATAATCTGTCATTAACATCCCTAATTGCATGTCTCTGTAATTGGACACCATAGAGGGGGGAAGAAGGTATGAATGTTCATCTTTTGCATTTTAGAGCTGAATTGCAAAGGATTTAAGAGTAAGAATTCATAAGCAGAGTAAATGAAAAAGTTGCATCCAAGGTGCAAGAAGAAAAGATCAGTAGTGTTTACAGGTTTATCAGTGAGTGGTTTACCTGTGAAAGCTGTAGGACAGCTTCTTGGCTTCCTTGCTCCTCAGAGTGAGGTCATGAGTGCTGCAATCCAAGGTTCAAAAGAATTGCTTTATGCTGTCTCTGCGCCTCCGCACAGCCTGTAACACAGGCCAGCTTCCAAATGGGCACGTTAAAACAAAAGAATAATACAAAGAAATAGCAAATAGAGTCCTTTGACTGTCTCGTGCTGTCATGATGAGAGGGAATAGCACTCTGTGCTTAGCAGAAAGGGACTGTCAAACCAGTGAGGTTTTCAGTGTGTTGTGTGTTTCTCATATATAATTGCCTAGAACAGGTTCATTGAACCTGCAAGATAAGGGAGCAGGAAAGTGTACAAAATCATTTCTCATGGAAAAGAGTTTGCAATTCTTTCTATGCAGTGGTAACTACTTATCTTTCTTAGCAGTTTGTGGGCATTTATCTATGTCCAATACATTCATTATGCTGAAGACACTGACAAAATCTCAAAGCCAAAAGCTGTTGTGGTGTCCAGTCGGGGGTCTGATGGCTCAATCTGGATGCCACAACCTTCCCAGAGAGAGGTCCCGCAGGTGACAACTTTCTAGGGGTCTCAGGCTGTCCTTCAGCTGCTAGGAAACCTCAGCAAGGATCAGGCAGCCCATGGCTGCAAGCAGTCAGCTCTTAGCAGTGATTTCAGCTCTTAGTGATTCCAGCTCTGCCTTGCAAGATATCCCCAGGCTCACGCAGGAACAAAGAGACAGGAGTGCCGTGCAGCAGTTCCACAGAGGGAGCCTTTATTCCAGCAACCCTGCAGGAGGCCAGGGACAACAGCTCCCTCCCAAACAGGGCAGAAACTGGGGTTCTTATGGGGAAAAGCGAGGGTGGTACAAAGGGGGAAAACCAATGGGTTACAAGGAATATGCATGGGACCCCAAAGCATGCTGGGATCCCACCATGACCAAGGAGGATTTCTCAGTCCAGGAGGCTTGAGATGATCTTATCACAGCCCAGTCAAGGGACATCTCTCCAAGGGAGAGGTTTGTCTGACTTGTCTGTCTCCACAAAAACCAATATCCAATCTAGCTTTAAGTCAGCTTACTAAATCCTGAGATATGTGAAAGAATCAAAAACCACCAGGAAACTGCGATAACCTTCTTGGCTAACAGGTTACATTTTACCTTGTAAAAGGAAAAGAAAATGGTCTCAGAAGTTCACAGAAGTACTGCAGACGTCATTGGGTGTCGCCTTGTTATCTAGCCTTCTGATGTTTTCATTTTAGATGGAGTCTTTCTCACGCTAGGCTTTTGTAAATAAGCCTCTGTTGTTCTAACTGAATCTCCTTTGTTCACATATTTCTATCATAGATAATTTTGTGAATGATTGATTTTATAACCAATGTGGTTGAAGAGGTGGTAATGTCACCTTCCAATCACACTTCTTTTACAGAGTTCCATAAATACTGGAACTCACAATAAAGTACGCCTTCTTTTGTCCTGAGATTCGTCTTGTGTCCTTTCGTCTGTGTTGCTCGTGTTATAGTGACAATTGGGCTAGGAACTCTATGTGGCTATGTTAAAAACCTGGAAGTTTACCATCTCTAATTCCAATCATGATAGGGTTTATGCTTGTCTGTAGTCTTTCTGACTTCAATAATATCATCCATATGCACACATTATACAGGCATGCAGTAGACAGTGACCTAAACGTACTGAATGCCAGGGAAGGCAGTCACAGGGAAAAAATGTTTAAAGCAGGAACACAGTGTAAATCATATGATGCTTGCTCCCTTGTCTGCCTCCGGAAATGAGGGGGTAAAAGATGTGGTGTGGTCTGCTCTGCTGCGGTCAGCACAGAGCCTGATTTACAAAGCTGTTAAAAATATCAGTGCAGCTGGGAAGGTCTGCAGTCCTGTGCCCAAACACCTTGCTGATCTAATGCTTTTTATTATATAGTATTACAGCAGTACATACATTTGAACTTAACAAACACCCTGCTCCTATTTTTACTTCCTACTGCAAACCAAAACTAAAAGATGCTACCCTAATTCCTCTCAGATGGGGTAAGTTTATTTCAAATGCCTTTTTTTATACCCTCACAGAAGGACCCCTCCTTCAGAAAAAAGGACTCTACTGTTCTGAAAGTCAAGTTCCTTTAAAATGTATCAGATCAACACTTACAGACCAAGGCTTTAAAGAAAACTAATTACTTTTGAACATCTTGGACACCTGTATCAGCTCCAGAAGTTGGTCCTTGTGCATATGAGCCAAACTGGTTCAGTATCAGCTAAATCTGTTAACACAAATTAGGATCTGGGGAAAAGCTAACCTCAAAGACTCGTGACTTTTTAATAAGCATTGGGGACCAAAACCAGCACAAGACAACTGGGATTCTGACCTAAAAACATCCTATTATCAGAAAGACAAAAAAGGGAAAAAATAATTATGATGGAACCATTAAAATAACAGAAAGAAAAGAAGTTCCCAGAGTACTTGAGGGTTTCTATTCAGACAGATCCAGCTTGTTAACTTGTGCACAGAGCTGTGCAAGATGGAGAGTGCAAAAGGGCAAAGGAAGTGATGGAACCTGCCACACTGCACATGCAGCATCTGGAGTCAGACCTTTAACTTCATCTGGGGAGTAGCTACTGATTTATTCATCCACCCTTGGAAAAAGGAAGAGTTATACTGGATCCTCACAAGATAGTTGGACATGAATCAGATTCCCTTCCAAATATGAGTCAGGACAAGAGGAATTTCAGAGAATAGCTGACTGTGATCCATATTTTCCTTCTCAGAATATGTGTAGGAAAGATTTTAAGGAATAAATGTTTCTCTGTTTAATACTTTGAATGTGATTCACTGAATCTTCAGTCCTTCAAGAGCTCCTGTTAAGGAAGGCAGGGATTTTTTTTTTTTCATTTTGTAGAGCTGTGGCAGAAAAACACAGAACAACTTGATGGGAAGCCAGTACCAGGTCAGGCACTTGATTCCCAGAAACCTGGGCTGTTCCCTGCCCATTCCCTCTCTTAGGCTAAAACATGCCAGACTAGACAGATTTGGCACAACTCCAGGGCTGTTTCTTACAGCAAACCTACCTTTAGAAATATGGGGACAAGCTTTCCTTTATGGAGCTACAGCACAGGGCTTTGTCCAGCAAGGAGGTGTGATAGTCCAAGAGCTGGACAAAAGCACAGACCACATCTTCATTTACGGTTGAGATTTTTCAGAGTGTTGTGTGCTTTATGTGTGCTCAATAGGTGATACCCTTATGGGATTATCGTCTTCAAAAAGATCTTTGAAAATTCAGCATCTGCTTTATAGCATTTTCAAGACACATCCTCACTAGTAGCTTTCAAACAGGGCTGCTAACAACATACAGTATTTCCTCAGAAAATGATAATCTTCAAATTCTTGTTTGTGGGGTTTGTTGATTAAACACTAGATTACCAAGGGCTCAATACAATGAAATTTTACATACGTGACATAGGTGGGCTGTGATCCGTATGCATTTGTTCATGTTTTGTTTTCCCATCACATGCTACTCAGCTCTGTGGTGGTGGGAATTAGGAAGAATGATGGGTGTCACTTTTGTACAATGTTACTCCTAGGGACCTCCGTTTACATAGAAAAAGCCCCTGCTTAGTGTTACCTCCAACCTATCCCTGACTTTCGCAGTTTGTATGATACCAGCACAAACAAAGCAGTAGACAGAGGTCCCAAGTTTCACAAGCAGCTCAGGGACTCACTCACTGTATCACTGTAGCTAAAACTGAAAAATTTGGGTGTCTCAATTCACACATCCAAAAATAAGTGACTAAACACTTCCTGGTTCCTACTTTGCTGGAAGTTTTATTTAATAGCTGCAAAGTGCTCTGACAGCCTAAGATGTAATTTTACTTAGGCATGCAATTGCCCATGTGCAGTACACACGTTAAAAACACGACAATGCATTCCAGACAAAAAAAAAAAATATTTTGCAGTCTGGCACAGGGCATGTTGTAGGACCAGCAGAAATATTACAGCAGCTGCAGCTGGCACTTATTAGAAAATTAAAGAAGCTGTTAACAGGTCATTAATAATCTGCAACTACCTGCCTTAATGGTATTCAGTCAACAGGCATGAAGGTGAGGGGGTGGAGGAAACAGTTCACACCTTCCTCTAAGCCACTGTAGAGGACCAATACCCTCATTTATCATCACTTTGTAATCTGCTTGTTTACTTCCCTCCTGGTGTCTCTTCCCACAGGCTCTTCTCTCACTGCTGACTCTCACACCAAAGGACTGCAAAGCTCTTGGCCAGGGAAGCCACCTGCAACAGCTAGTCCCAGGGGAAAGCCAGCACCTCTGCAGTGTCTCAGCCTGGAAGCTGTCTCCCTGCTGTTCAGAGCTGCCTGAAAACACCACTCCTGAGTGTGTTCTCCTACTTATAAAGACTATTTTGTATGTAAGGTATCCCTGTCCATCTACAGCACACTAGGATTTGTTCTCTTGTGTCTTGGTCCTTGCCTCCCTCTTGTAGGCAGATGGCTGGAGGAGGAGGGAAAAGCAACTTGCTCCCTGTTTCTTCAGACAAATATTCACTTTCCAGAAAAGACAGATGCCCTAAAGTCAGATTCAGGGCATCAATTCATCTTTTGGGTTCAGCTGCAGACTATAAAACATTTCCTGGCTCTGGTCTAATGCTTTTTGACATTGTCAGGCCCCCTTCAGTGAACTACTGCCTTGTAACCAACTTGACAGCAAGTATTGTTCTACGTTTATTAATACTGTACGTGTTATCTTCAAACTGACTGGTTCCAAGGCCAGGCATCAGCTGTGCTCAGCTCTAAAAAAAAAATATTCAGACAATAGCACAGACCTCCTGCTATTAATAAGTAAGTAAATAAATAAATAAATACATGCCTTCACCATGCTACTGACACACTGTTTTATCCTTTCAAATCTCAATTTTGCAGTAATTTTTTCTTTTACTTGGAGTCTTAAAATATGAAGTACCTGCTTCCCTGCACCCTCCTCTTTTTGCCTTCTTTAGGAAAAGACTTCTGGGGTTTTTTTCCTTCAGTCTTCTTTTGATTTATTCCTTGCTCTCTCATTTGGATGCAAACCTATATTGCAGAACCTTGAATCTACATAGAAGTTAATTAACTTCAGCAACTGTTTCGCCTCTCCTCTCCTTTCTATTTTTTTAACTAAAGCCACTATAATTTTCTATTATTTTTAAAATGTTCAGCTTAATGGGTTATGTTTACTTAGTCAATAAGCTGATGATGCCCATGACAGGACCAGAAGTGTTTGGTTAGCAGCAGGGAGGAAAAAAAATCAATAACTCCAAGCATTTGGCAGCTTTGTGGGCAGGAAATAATTTGTATTCTCTGGTTTAAATCAATGACCTTTTTTTCCTTGCTGTTCCAACAGGAAATTATAAACTCTGTGAACAGTATTTGCATAGTGCCTTCTGCAATACACTTGTATATGCCTGAGAAAAACAGTAGGTTAACCCCAGCAGTGCTCCCCGTTAAAGAAACCCAGGCACTTTAGGACGGAGCTTTTCAGCAGGCACTTATATTTATTAGAAGCAGAAATAGTCTAGAGAAAGATGTGAAAAGAGCTCCTCCTCCACTTCCAACAGCACCACCCTATTTGATAACAGCATTGTCTACTGCAGAGTATGAAAAAATGTCTTTGTAGCCTAGCAAGATGTAGTATTTTTGGACAGAAACTTGCTACTTCTACATTAAAGCTGCATTTGCATCCCTGTACCTTGCTTGTCAGGGTTACCTTAGCGTGCCAGGTATGATTTGAAAGTGCTGCATTTTTGCTTGAATTCAGTATTACAAAGTTCATGGTTTTGAAAGTTTCAGCGTCCTCAGTGCTATCCTTTTGCAATGTTCACTTAAGGAAGAAAAAGAAATAGTTACTTTGTCTTGCCATGCTCATGGGAAGCTGTACCAGAAAGGTAATGATCCAAGAAAAGGATCCAATGTTTAACCTGGCACTGAACTTGCCTTTTAACTTTTTCAGCTGCCCTACACTGCATTAAGTCCAGTTCAGATATTTTTTTAACATGTAGAAGAGCTGGCATTCAAGAAGACAAGCTAGTCACAGGAGATAGAGAAAGTGTGTGACCCTTTCTACTGTGTGAACAGTGTGAACACAGTGCAGCCCCAAAGTCTGGGATTCTTGCCTAGGGCCAGAGCTAAGTGTTGCGGCACCAGCAACTGGCACTATAAAGCTCCTGGACCTAAGCATCCCTTGATGTGCTTAGCTTCATTCTGTGCAGGAGAATGATATGGTAAATCAGTCTGGAGAATGTGATTACAGTCCCAGAAACTACCAACATCTCAGTTATCTGCATGGAAATCAAATGTGGTAAAATTCAGGCATCCAGATTGCTTTGCTTTTGTACATGACAAATCCTTTCACAGTAGTTCTCAGCATTCTTCCTGTGCTCCCAAAGCCCCCAGCACATAGCTGTAGTCATTAGGTGACACTTGATGTATATTTATTACATCAAGTGTAGTAAGTTAACGTAATAGTTCCCTCTTTGAAACAAAAAGGATAGGAATGTTTCTCAGAGTGACTGAAGTGGAAGTAATACACAATTCCTGCTCTCCTGCGTTGTTTCTCTTAATTTGCCAGATGTAAAGTTGCCTATCCTGACCCTGCAAACATTCCACTCCTTCCCACTGCAAACTCTACGTGCTTATTGGGATCTCTTCCAGATCCGGCTGCTGGAGTGCCCTTTGCATTTCTGACATTTGCTACTCCTGACTGAAGGGAGCCAACCAAGAAAATGAGCTGCCTCCCTTTCTCACTGACAAGAGACCAAAGCAGCATCACAGTATCACCGCAGGGCTGAGGTCAGAAGGGATCTCTGGAGGCCACTTTGTCCAGTATCTCTGCTCAAACATGGTTGCCTGCAGATGGTTGTCTAGGATGATATCCAGACAGCCTTTAAGTATCTTCATGGATGGAGACTTCACAAACTCTCTGGGCAACCTGTGCCAGCTCCTTGTCAACCTCCCAGTGAAAAACGGTTTCCTGACGTTCAGACTGCATCTCCTGTGTTTCAGCTTGTGCCTATCACCTCTGGTCCCATTCCTGGGCATTGCTGGACAGAACATGGCTCCATCTTCTTCATGTATTGACATACACTGATGAGATCATGCTTGCACCTCCTCTACTCTGAATAGTTCCAGAAAGCAGAGGGATAAATCACAGGATAAATCGGGTAGGTATTGCTCAATTTACTTTCCTCTGTTTTCTTTTTTCCTTTTTTTCCCTCATGCATACATCTTCTAAATGTCATGCTGTCACCTTTTTCCATTGAATACTATGTACCTGGAATCCTTTTATATCACAACAAGAAACATTTAATCTGGAAAGGCATGCAAATAGAATAGCTCATGTGAGAAATATGAACTGGTTTGGTTAGTTTTAAGCTTTGGACTGATTTATGACCGATTTATGCTTCCATGTGAATAAAACATAATCAGAAACTGTGGAGTGATACTACTGTACATATACGAAGAGGAGAACTGCTCCTGTTACTCATGGGAACATATAGGCCATTATCTAATTTTTAGAGGTTGTGAAAGGTGTGCTAAGTGACATTCATTTCACTAAAATCTGACAAGCCACTTTCATAATGGGAAAAATTACTTTCCTAGATAATTTGGTTTTTAACAACTTATCATAGTTGTTATTTTCCTAAGGGTGCATATTTTCTACTATGCAAAAAACTGGCATGGAATAAAAATGCTGATAGACTAAAAACCTGCATTTAGCTTTAAAATGTAAGTTTGTGGGTTATTGGTTTTTTAGTATGTATAAACTATGGTCTTTGAGATTTCTGCTCAGAAGATAACCACGTGCTTCATGTGGCTTCTGTTTACAAAAAGGAAAATGTATTTTCAGGGGAAAATAAACTAGATTACACCACAAGAAAAAGAGGTTTGATGTTTCAATGTTCAAGAGTGCTCAGATGGAAATTCAGCTCCATAACCCTTTACTGAGTTTAAGACATGGATTTTTCAGTTGTCTCTGTTCTTAAATATACTGTTGTATTCATACTGGATTGAATGGGATTTGCTGTAGAAGTAAAAAGCAAGATTTTCTCTCTTTTGAGTTTAAAACCAGGTAATTACTTTGCTGACTTCAGCAGAATAATTCTTGATTTATACCACTATAAGCAGGGGCAAAGTCAGATTAGGAATGTATCTCAAATGACAGTGTTCAGATGTATATTTAATCTTTGTTAAATGAAGCATTTGCAGTAAAATGCACTATTTGCTGCTCTTACTGTTCACCCAGTAAATGCATTGTGAAACTGTTTGTGGTAGTTTTCTTTAATCTTTTAAAATTTAGTAATGAGGACCCACAGTATCCTAAATGTTACTCTCCTCATGTGATGCCTCTTCAGTGTCAACCCAGTCCCATCTCTGAAATGGCAGAATTGGCTGACAGAGCTCAACTTTACCAGTTTGGCTCCTCTGCCCAAGTCTGGCACAGATGAGGGGCAATACTTCCTTTGCTGTCCTGGATATCTGGATCCATTAGATACACCCTCAAGCCCCTTATTTGTTCTTTTCCATTTCTGTTGTCATTCCTTTCTAACAGGCCATTCTTCTCCACCCAAGACAAGCAGCTAGGGGAGCAAATGGTTGAAAATGCTTAGAAGCTCCTATAAACATAGGATTTTCCCCTGGGCATGTTTTGTCTGGGTTGCTTTATGATGCAGAGGTCTTACTGGAAGAAAGAACTGGCCCTACAAGGTCTGGATACTTTGTTGAGAGATTAATACTGGTTAGCATACATAATTTCCATACGGGTGGGGAAAGTAAGAAGAAATCAGCCAGTCATTTTGAGCTTATGCAACAAGCTGCACTCCTCTGACTGTGGTTTTTTTCCAAAATCTGCTTAACTATGATGCAGTATGTGCCATTTGTGCTTTGAAGGACTAATAGTCTGAGCCAGTTTATTGGTGAAAGCAACAACTTTCTCATTAAATGTTAATGGCAATGTTTTGATTAGCCCCAGGGTTCTGGGAGGGAGTTAAGTCTTTCCTTCAATAACCAGCAGTTACAGATGCAGCAAGTGTTAATAACCTCAGAGGAAGCAAACTAGGCAGGCATACATTCCATCACCCAGAAAATGGATCTCATGTAGCTTTTTGAGGGACTGTTCACACTTTAAACCAAAAGAGCGTTCAATTTTTAATATGGAGATTTGGGCTGTTTGCAGCACCCAAAGCTGCAGTCCCATCATGTTGTTTCCCATTTCTCTCAGGCCTGATGTTTAATGTACTTCATCACATACAATCTAAAGCTTAAAATATCATCTGGTTGAGGACTGGAGAGGTGAACGTATTCAAACAGGAGCAGCTACTGTTCTCACACGTTCAGCAACTGGGCTCAAATGTCAAAAGAATAAACATAACAAATTGTAAAGGATTTAAATAGCTTCATATCTGACATGAGCTTTTAAAGCCACAAATGGACTTTTATAAAGAAACAAAAGTAGGTATGTGGGTTATGTGGGAATGGAAAAGGGCTTCATATGTGAATGTGCCATGAGAGTTTTATCAAATGTTGGCCTAAAGGCTAACTGGAGCCTGGATTTTATCTCTGTGCCAAATGAGAGCAGCCAGATGCTCTGCTCCTCCTACCCCATCATTGCTGCCATCAAGTCTTAGCTGGGCGAAACTTTCTGTTATACTGAGCCCAGCAAATTACAAGGAAAACCCCAATTGGGGCTTTTGAATGGTTTATCTTCAGAGATACAGGAACCTTAAAAGATACTTTAGGGATACTATATCCCAGATGAAGGGATGAAGTTTTGGGGTTTTTTTAAGGTTACTTTTGAAAGGTCTCTTTAGTTATATAGTAACCTTTCTGGAGACTGTGTCTTTAGGAATAGAGACTTGTTACTTTGATCAGTAACAAGTTTGATCCTTGGATTTTTTACCTCAGTAAAAAGAAAGGCAGACTCAGTAAGACCACTTATCCTCCTTATTACATAACCAGTCAGCTTAGACATCTGCTGCATTTTGCATTCTAGGAAATAAATTGAAGCTGCACAAAGAAATCTAGAACTTTTGCCATGGACATGAAGCATGTCTGGTTTTTTTGCAGTGGGCAGGGCTTTTCTAGTGGATCTACTGCAGTTTTCCAGCCTCAACACTGCTGTAGCTCAGGAAGCTCTTGAAATGCAGCCAAACTTCAGCACAGCACTAGGGTGTACTAACAAGACATAATTTACAGTAGTTTTAGCGTAACATGAAGAGATCTGGCAATATTGACCAGTGACCTCTGCATATCATTGTGCTCTAGTGATTTTTTCCCTGGCCTAATTTCAAACAATTGTATGATAGGCTGATAACCATATTTTAAATTCAGGCATGCTTGATGCAGGCTTGACTTACCTTATTTGGATTGAAGGTTAGTATCTATGGCTTGATTTTCAGGCAGCTGAGGAAGGAGGGAGTGCTACTAGTTCTGTAAAGCACTCAGTGATAACAACAGGCTTTTTGCTGCCACTCCTCTAAAACTGTGGTTCAAGATTGCTATCACTCAGCCTCAAACTGGCTAGAAAGCCCTCCTGACAGCTCTTATCCAGACTCCACCTAAAACAAAAGAGAAAATGCAGGAGTGGGTATGTATCAGAGACAGGGGAAGAATATTCAAACATTCCTAAGTATTCAACATGGTCACTCCATCTCCCATTCCAAGACACGTAGCACTGTCAGTTCTACTGCCTTAGTTTTCCTTATAACCAATTTATAGTAAAGAGAGAAGTTGGTACGTGATATTTTTACATGACAGCAGTGCCACCAAAAACATTGAGGAGTATCTCCTGCAGCCTTCTCAAGCCCTATTAATAAAAACCTTATGAAAATAACCACACACTCTTCTGCATGAAATCATGCCTGCTGGCTGCCTGAATGGTGCTAACAGTATTTGTAAAAAGCAGGTAACAGACCGTGTATGTCAGCCCTATAACTAAATATAATTTTCATAATAGACATTCTTCTTATAGAGTTCTTCCTCTGTTTGTAATGATGAATAAATCCACAACAGTCCATGAGCTGGGATTTCTTGTTTGGCAGTTTGTCTAACTTTTATGAACTACCTGAAAATGGCACTTTTAGTGACACTTCATGTGTATCAGTCTCTCCACATGCAGTATTTTGCTCTATAATTACAGGAGGAACAAAATGGAAGAACCAGTGATTTTTAAGGTTTCAATCTGCAATCAAGACCTTAAAATTTGTAAGCTGTGTGATAAGTGGAATAACCTGATATACTCCAGATCTGCGCCTTTTGGAGTCTCCAAGGCTGACACAGCATAGCTCCCTGCCGCCTCTCCCTTGCAGAGAAGAGCTAGATGTTCTCCAATATCCAGCCATATGCTGTGACAATATTCTAATCTTTTCATTATCTCAAAGACCCTGTGTGTCTCTGTCTGTTATAACAGAGACAGAGGTTCCCAAATTTTACGTATACAGATGTGGATACGCGCACAACACGTGTGTTGAGAACAGTCATTTATGCAGGAAACCAGGCTGAAATATGAGCAAGTCAGTCAATAAAAAGTTGGACAATTTTCAAGACATCTGTTAAAAAGATTGATAAACATTGTCAAAAGCCTATGAATGGGACTGGGCACTTGCTACAGAACTATATACTGTGGCATCCCAGCAACAGCCTCTTGAGTACTGCCACCTGCATGGGTTAATCTTAGGAGTATCACCAACAACAGCCTCAGCAGAAAAGACACTTTCATTCAGCGGTCACTCAACCTTAATTAAAAGGACACTTTTCAATTAAACTTCAATGACAACTTCTGAAAAGAAGTTTTACACCTACTATATTTATTTTGTACAAAACAGTCTGCTCAGCTGTATTTCCAGCTGTATATTCTGTTTCTCCCAGCCTGCTGGCATCCACAGCTATTTAGAAAGAAACTTTGTTATGTCAACTGCTAGGATTTTCTACAGTACATATTACATCACCTTTCCCGAGAAACTTGTTTGAGCAGATCCCTTTTCTCTTACTTTCTTCTTTCATAATGTCCTTCACATTTCTCTTTCAATATTTGTTGTTCTCTCTGTGGAAGCTCAGTTGCTGGCATTTTAAAGAAAGGTTACATAGCAAAAAAGGTCACTAATAGTTTTTTTCTCCCTGCCCCACACTCTTGGAAAGAAGCTCTCTGTGTGTGGCACCTTTAGAGAAAGGGTTAGAGAAAGTTTTCCTGAAGAAAAACCTACAGCATTCACTGCCAGTTTCAGAATAAGAAAATAAATTAGAAGCATAAATTACCTTGGCCGTTTTAATTCTAAAGGTGAAGAAATAAGGAGAAGAAAGAGCAAGAGACAAAACCAAACCAGGACCAAATTATGCTGTAATGCAAGTAAAAAGCCAGATCCCTAAATTTCATCCTCATCCCTAATACTTGGGTGACTGTGCCTCTGATCAATTTGTTCTTGTGCCTCTCCTTACTTCTTGTTGAGTCTTGGTCCTTATGAAACAGTCTTGGAAATCTACAGTCATGCATCTTTCAAAATGCCCTCTACATAAAGATTGTAGAGGTCTCTCTCCAGATCAGTTGAAGTTTGGTCTGGAGACAGCTGAAGGTGTTGGGAGCCTGCTCAATTCAGGTCCAAAGCCTTCAAAGTAGGCAAGGTAAGAAAGAAGTGTGTTAAGTCTGGGGACAGGATTTGGAATAAGCCGGGAATGAAGCATAGCAAAAAAGAAAAGATAGACATTTCTAACCTTAGGTGTATGAATTTGGGTGGCTTAATGCACATGCTCTCTAGTGGGAATACATGCACACACACGTGAGCTGGCACAGGAGCTGGCTGCTTGCTGTTTATTGATGCAGGCTCTTGCACAGTCCCTCCTTGCAGCAAGGGGTGTGTGCAGAGACAGCCTGTTGTAGAGCTTCAGCTCAAAAACATGGTAAGGATGTTTATTTTGGCTACTGCTAAGTGGCTGAACATGCAGTTGGGAGGTATCTTTTATTCAAATGCAGGTCTTTCTTCTAAAAACAGTGGATCCCACATGATCATCTTAAATAGTTTGAGTTTTTCTATAAACAATGGAGAAGGAAATTTAATTTCCAGTCTAGGAAAAGAAACACAGCTAAGTGAACACTGTTAGCAAGGGCAAGCATATTATCTCTGCCTGTTTGAGAACCCACTGAGTTAAACAAAATCTTTTAATCATCTGCAGTAGTCTTTATTACACTCCATTTGAATGATCTGTTTAGGATTAAACATTTATTGAAAGACACACTGCTTTTAATACCAAAACATTTTCCATTCCATTTGCTTCATTTTAGCAAAATGCTGAATGATCTGAATTATCTGTGTCATTTATAACATGAAGTGTAACTGAAACACCCTGCATCCTACAGAAGTGCTTTGTGGACTTGTGCTTTTTAAGAGATCTCTGAAAAATCAACATAAAAACCCACAAGCAAGCGATTTTGAACAACGAGGCATAAATTTTGTACAAATAAGCCCTCATCTTTACTGGAAAACCTTTAAAGAGGTTATGAAAACAAACAAACAAAGCAATTCAAAACCACTGTGCTTCAACAGCAAAATCATCTAAAATTTAGCTTAATCCTTTTAGGATCAGGAGTCTGGACAGATAACTAAAGCAATGGATAATAATATAGGCAAACACTGGTATTCAGTTAGTTAATCTATCAGCACACTGATGATGGTATATAAACAATGGCAAAAGAACAGGAAAATTATTAAAGCAGAAGACAATACTTCGTTTACTGTTCTGCTGGAATTACTGCTTAGGAAGTCACTAATACACATTCATTATGAATACTAGAAGTGCATACAGGCAGAAACTTGCTTGTTACCTAAATGAGTATGACTAGTGCTGAATGAGTCTTTTACTAATCTTTTTTAGAGCCTGAACTTCACTTCCAGGAAGGCAAGATTATTTGGGAGGTTCCATTTTTCCACTTAAATGCAGAATCAGACACATGGAGCTCTTCCAAGAGGTCTTTGGGTTTTGGTTTCTTCTGATCAAAAAGAGTATCAGAGTAACAAAGCCCAAAGAACTTGCTTTGAACTTGGTTAGCCAACCTCACAGTCGTATGTTGGTATGGGAATTTTATTCTCTTCTCTGGAAGAAAGAAAAGAAGAGGGGGGGGGGGAAAACAAAACAAGGAAAACTAGTCCAAAGCAGTATTCTGTTCTTATCCCAGTTATCTGTTTAAGATTTTGTCACTGGCCTTTGCTAGACCAGGAAAGACTGTGTATAAAAACCAGCACCCCTCCCATGGTACAGCGGGACCCCCAAGCCCCTTTTTTACAAAAATCACTCATGAGACTACAAGTGCTTTCCCTCTTTTCCTTTCTTAGGAGTCTCAGGTGAAGAGACAGCTGCATCATGCCAACCTATTGGGAAATATTAGACATGAGGTGTGTCTTCCAAAAGGTCTGAATCAGGATTGCAATGCCCAAATCAGATGCCTAAAGTAAGGAGGCAGCCTCAATCCAGACTACCCTTTCCCCTTCCTGAAAAGCTGAAGTTGCTGATTTTCCCAGCTTGCCTTTTCAGTTGCTAAGGATTTCTGTTGGAAAGAGGTGATACAGCAAGTTACTTTTTACAGCATCAAAAAACAATGAGAGGTTCAGCTAATGGTACTGAGGAGCATTTCTGTCACATACAGAAGCCCTGTGTAGGATGGGCTGCTGTCATGGGTAAATCCAGCTGGTTTAGTAACAGACTGGAAGCTGTGACTTCTACAGAGTAAAGGTAGAGTCATGACAAACCAAGGGATGTGACATAGGAAGAGAACTTATCCTTCCATTTTTACCCCTTTCTCCCTTCACATTTTATTCCTTGTCCTCCCACGCTTTTGCAAAAACCTAAATGGTCATGTTATAGCTACAGACCATGCCAAATATTTGTGTCCTCTCTCTCTCTCTCTGTATGAATTAATCATGCCCAGAAAGCTTTTTGGGGTGATGAGTCAGTAACACAAAGAAATGACAGATTAGATGTGATATTTATTTTCCTCAACTTCTTTTTAAGCACGGCTGTGCCCCCCACCTGAAAGAATGGAGGAAAGGGTAATCAAATGCACTGTAGCTGGGAGCTCTAAGGATAACACCTCCAAACTCTGTAGTTTTCCACAAAAGGTTTGTAGTTTTTGTATTCTTTTTGCTGTATGTTTACTCAGCAACACTGTTTTAGAAGTTGCAACATTCATCTTTAAACATTAACTACTAAGGCATGATTGCTCCAAAAATCCACTGCCAGAGGCCAGGGCCTAGGAAGTGGAAAATGTAATTTCAGAAAGTGATGAGAACAAATGCTGAGCCTTTTATTTGCAGGTTGGTACAAATGACTAACAGTAAAGCAAAGCTCATTTTGGACGAATTTGTAGTTCTGCATGTCAAATTCAAGACTTAGCAGTGAGTTGCCTGGGGTTTGTTCTTTCCCTCTCTCTCTTTGTAAAAGTCAGAGAAACAGATGAATTTTTGAGAGGTAGAGGAAGTACTTTTCTAAAAATTCAGTTAAAATTATTTACAAGAGAAAAAGAGAGAGGAAGAAAGTAACAAAGAAAGAAAAGAAGGAAGAAAAGGAAGATTAAATGATGCATGCAAAGTCAGGCAATAGTTGCAACAGTCGTTGGACAATTGCTGTGCTCTTTTGGAGCTTCATTTCAGGGTGAAGGCTGCAGTGATTCTCAGCATCTATCTCCATCTCCCTCAGTTCTGCTGAAAATTACCTGGAATCACCAACAGTCTAACAATGGATCGGGCCTGCTTCATCATGTGTGGCAACACAAGATTAAATGCTGCTCTGACTCAACATTGCCACATCCGATGTTCCAGCCTGATGCCAACAGAACCACTGCAATAGCAATGGAATCTTCATCTCCACCCTTCTGGCCTTGTTGTTGGCAGAATGGGGACAGCCCTGTGTGAGCACCTTTGCAGGGCATCAGAGGCACTTCTTTTCACACAAAGGTAGAGAACTTGTTCATTCTAGCCACACCTGGGAAAACACATCTGACGAGAGATGTGACTCACAGCCTGATGGGTCTGAGGAAACCATGCATGGTTTCCTACATGACCATACAACAGACCATAGAAGCAGGCTCTGTGATGGGTCCTAAAACTGCATTTATGCACCGAAGTCTGGAGGCCAAAGAGACTACAGATTGTGATAATGATCTTTTCTAATGCTCATGTTCACTGGAAAACTCCAGTTCTGCTTCTGGATGTTCCCAGAAGTACTTCTGGCCTCATAGCGCTGCACAGCTTGTGCCTGCCTCTCTGGGATTGAGAGATGTCATGCCACTTCACTACCACAAGGGTCTGAATCACTAGGTATACCAAAAATCTGCCTAACTCCTCATGATTCATCCAGAGAAGCAGAGAGAAGGTGTTCATGATGGTGGTAAGTGCAGTCCACCTCCTCTACCAGTTGCTCTTAACAGTTCTGTACTGGAAGATCTTCCCCTGTGACCTGGGAGACCTGCTTTCAACAGGCCCTGAGTACATTCTCTTGCTCATTCAGTATGCACCCTTCTGTCAAATGGGGAACAAAAGACTTCCTTTACCTCATGGCTATTCTCACCAGGCCTGTACTGCAGACCCTTATTCACAGGCCAGTTTTTGCAGGATGGCTCATGACCACACTGTTAAGAGTTTGGTCCCTGCTGATTGGACTGGCTGCAGCCACACTTCACAGTGCTCAGCTCACATCTCTTCTCATGACCCTGTAGTTAACAGTCAGTATTTTCTGTTCATGGGCTTGGTGGGTTTTTTCAGTTCAAAGTATGAAGAGTACTAACAGGTGTATGCTGCAGGCAATCAGAGCAGTGCTGTGTCAAAAAACTATAATGCCAGAAAAAAAAATTGTTGTGTGCTCTAGAAAAAGGGTGAGGGCACAAATTATGCTGTTGCCTAAACTTGGATAATGATGAAGCACTGTCCTAGTTGAAGGAAACACATTTGGTGTCTTCCACATCTATCCTATCTGTTTGAAGCAAATCTGGGAGTGCTCTACACAGCTGCTAACACTCACATTTCCCACTAGGGATCCCAATGGATTTGTTCCAGAAGAGTGCTCTGACACTAATGGGTGTGGAACATACTGACCATGGGTAGTATGAATGACCAGGAAACCCATTGCTGGAGAAGAACAGCAGTGCACCAAGTTCAACCACAGCATTTTTAAGCAATAGTTGTTCTACTTTGACAGGGTCCATGAAGTTCAGGAGAGGTCTTTCACTTTCCCAGACAAAGCACTGAGCAGAACACCAAACCCACTGGAAACACAGTGATGTACAGCACCCCTCAGTTGGTGTGTAAATTGGTGAGTAAGGAAAGATGACACACATTTTCCACTGCTCTTACACACTTTCAGATAATCAAGACGAGTTCTGCATTTGTAGGGTGATGTCTGGAAGTATTCAGGAGAACACGAGGGCTTGCAGTGTCTCCCATCCTCCCATCCTTTCCCAGAAATCCAGTGGCCAGTTTCAGCTCTGTTTTATCACAGGTATGACCGGGAGACCGACATGAGTCTCCTGTGACTCTGCCCTTTTGAATGTCACTGCTGCTCTATTGAAACCCAGCTGCCACTATATTTTCTTGACTGCCTCTAAAATTATTGTCAAGGACAGGAAATACTAATTAAATTTTAATTAATAAATTGAATACTGTGGGGTTAATTATAGGTATTTAGAGGGAGTGTATGGGATTTGGAGGGCCTACCTTCTGGTGTTTTTGCACAGTGTTGCCTCTTCCTTTAAGCTCTAATTAGCTAGCTTTTTTCTTTTCAATAGCCGGCCTTCAAATGACTGCTTAGTAGCTCCCATTTTGTTCCTCATCAGCAGTCCTCCAACACAGCTGCTACAGAAGGGAAGCAGCCCTGCAGTTTGCCTTGAAGGAAGCAGGTGATAATCTATCAGAAGTGGTGTAAACCAGCAAAAGGAATAAAAAAAAAAGAAAAAAAATAAAAAGAAAAAAAGGAAAAACCAAGAGTCCCAACCCCTAAACTATGGAAAAATTATAGCCCTAAACAAGGAAATTATATAAGAAGCAAAGAACATGGGAAGAAACAAGAAGGAACTGCAACATCTGAAGCTGCTGCAAGGTCAAAAATGTTCTCTCTGTATGCAGCCCTCTTGTCCAGCTGCATATTCTGCCTTCCTGCATATGCACAATGCCAAAAGTCATCAACAGCAGATAAGCACCTGGGAAAAAGCAAGCTGTTTCAGTGCAACGTTAACTGTGAAATTTAAAATAATTTCTCCTCTGTTCCTTATTTTCAACCTACACATTTCCTCCCTAGCAGTAAAACCTTTTAAAAATTTAAATGGATCCGATTACCTGTACTTCTGGCTACTCAATTTATACCTCTAAAGAAAAAGGGTCCTTTCAGGACACTGTTAAAGTGAAGGCACACAGTAACACACTGTGCCCAGATATGAGGGCTTTATTCCAGACAGCTTTTCAATCTCATGCCACTTGATGAAAGCTAACAGTGCTTGAGAATCAGCACAGAAGAGAGCTTTGGAAGTTTGGAGATATTTTGGGCGTTGTTTTGCTGGGTTTTCTTGCAAAACTGACCAACATGTTCAGTAGGCAGATCACTGCTTTCCCCCAGGTATCTGTTCCTGCCTGCTAAGTGTTCACAACTGAACTGCTGCCATGCAAGGAGCAGAGGGCAGTGGCTGGAAGATGAGGGCTGGCACAGGCACCGCAACCTGGCCAAGTAGCTGGCTTGGTGCCTGCCTTCTCCTTCCTACCACAGCAGTTGGCTCCAAGTGGTAGCCACAGGAGACTGGTTTGGCCTCCTGCTGAGGTGAGACAAGGTAAAGAAAAGAGGGAAAAAAAAAAAAAAAGTTGGGTTTTTTTTCTTTTAGAACCAAAAGCAATAATGCTAGTAAGGGAAAATGGGAATCGACCGGCCAACATGGAGAGCAGGCTATCTCCAAAATTTCACATGGAACCCTGTGGTTTCTGAGGTTGGAAAACCATTGCCTAAATTAAGAAAGCTATCTTCATCTCAAGAAAGGAAACATAATAGCCAAAATCACTCTTGCAGAAAAGCCTAACTTGTCTGATTCCTCAAGCGTGCTCAAAAATTTTATCTACTCTCCTTTGCAGCAGAACAGTTTCACTGCCCAGGGATGCTGAGAGCCCTCCAGCACCAAGGTGTCTCCTCACTTCATGCTTTGGCTGAAAGTGTCAGATCACAGCGCAAAACCCCTGCTCCAGGTCTACCTTTCACATTCAAAGAGATTTCCCCAAAACAGAGAAAATAAAGTACCATCTCCTCTTCCAGTATTTGGAGTTGTGACACCTGAGAAATGCTTGCCAGCATGTGTAATAACACATCTGTTGCACGACATAGTTTTACTGCTGAAGTGGAGAAAAGCCTGTCTGGAGACACCATGCAGGATTGCTTGTTTTTTTAAACTAATGTTTTAATGAGGAGGTAAAGATCCAGCAATTTAGAGCTTCGGCTCCCGCCAGGACTTAGCTGCTTATTCAGAGTCCCAAGATCTCAGTCACACTGATGGCTGGTCACCCATCAAGCCTGTCACCCGTGGGCTCAGAGGCCTGGAGCCAGGCAATGAGAGCACTGGCTTAGTTACAAGCTTAAAGGGCTTGTAACTAAAGCCTTTAAAAGGCTGAGACCCCGGACCAGCGAGGCTGTTTCCAAGCGGGGCGGCGTTTCCAAGAGCTGCCGGCAGGCTCGGGCTGCCGGTGCCACCTTCTGGACACACGCGCAAGCATTATTCAGCGTCCCCTTCGGATGGAAGAGTCTCACTACGGAAAGTGGCTTCATTTCACTCCCTAGTCCTGCTTTTTTGGCTTCCTCCCCGCCTCCCTTTGAATCCATCATCATGTAGCACATAACTAAGGGCGAGCAGCCCCGACAGGGTAGCAGCAGCAGAATCCAAGCCGGCTGCATCCCACCTCCTGTGGAAAAGTATGTCCCACAAGCTCAGAAAAACGTCCCTGGTCTTTAGCATTTCGTTTCCTTCAAGCACTTCCGTGAAACAACCAAGCCTGGCAGAAGTAGACAGAAGACTCATTTAAGAAACACCTGTGCATTATAGGGATGAAAACCAGGGATATGTAAGGGCACCCAGTTAATGCCAGAAGTGCTGTCTCAGGGGCTCAGAGAGCAAGGACCAGCCTGTGGAGAGGGGTCTGACTTGCCGTTGTGGCTGATTAGCTTTAGTGGCCATGTATGAGTGAAGATATAAAATCCTGCCATTTATGCCGGCAACAGTTGTGCTGTCAAAGAGAATTGTGCCCTTTAACATCCAAAACACAAACTGTTCCATGTGGTTACATCACAGGCATTTCTGAGAGCAAGGCTAAGGTTAGAGAGGCCACCTCCTGAAAAAATCCAAAATTATATCTCTCATGTGCAGCAGCTGCAGTTCTTTCTATTTCTTATAGCAGTGTGGGACTTGACTGCTGTCTTCCAAGTGGCACATGGGATACATACACCCAACACAGTCCTCAAACCCGGCTTGCAGAATAAGCTTGAGAACAACTTTTAGTGCAGACAAGATGTCTCAAAGGAATGGTTTAAAGAGCACAACTCAGAGTGGTAAGCCAGAAAAAAGCTGTGAGGTTGGAAAAAAAATGTCTGTACCAGTAGAAAGCAAAGAGGAGCCAAAAGAAGAGCTATGGAGACAGTCAGGAAGCAGGCAGCAATAAAAAGCTGCAGGCTGCAGACTGCAGTGCTGTAGGGCTCCACACTGAAGACCTGTTCTTTTGCCTCAAACTGAGATGGAACTCAGGAAATATGGACTTGGAAGCTGCCAAATGCCTGCAGCAGCTGCAAGCATGCAGCATGTAAAACAAAGGGCCTCAATTTAGTGGCAGCTTTTTTAGGGATTACCATAACATGAGACAGTGGCAATAGAGGCAATGGGACTTATGAAATGTACACGTAATAAAATGTGGTCTGTAATGGGAACTTGAATGGTCTAAGTATTATACAAATGCTGCTGCACTTCTATATTGCAAATGACACTTGTTTCCATTTCAGAGGACAGAGCTCAGAAGTAATGTGGAGTCAGGTTGAAGGACCCATAAAGCAAATGTGCAGCAACAGAAGGCAATATATTTATTTCAGAATGAATTTTTTAAAATTGCATTTATTCTTAAATATGCACATAGCAATATGATAAATTGGCAATTAAAGCCACACTGCAGCTTTGATGTTACTATGTTGCTGTTATGCAACCCAGTTTCAGATGCTGACCCATCCAGGTTGCCAGTTTTTACAGCTGGCCTCTACCTGAGTTTAGCTACTGCACAGCAGCCCCAAATACATGTACTGTTACTGCTTGTTTGTGCAATGGCTTAATTCAATTTCTTTTAATGTACATTTATTAGATAAAAGCAATAAGCTATAGCAATAAGCTATAAGATAGCAATAAGCTAATATAAGCTAATAAGCAATAAAATAGCAATCAGCTATCTTCCACAACAGTGTAATCAGAGTAAGTGATGATAACAGCAATTTATTCATGTCAAGGCATCAAATTCCTACTGCTGTTAAGTCTCAGTTCCCATAGCCCTCCAGGACACTGAAGGATATGGATAAATCCTGCCTGAAGTAAGTTTCAGCACAACCTGGGATTCTGAGCCCTGCAGAAAGGGATTTATAGATGCACTTCTCTCTAGGACTGCTATATACTGTTGTACAATTTATAACAAAAGGTGTCACTGAAGTACTTCTACTCTTGCTGAGCACCATCTCTACTTATATCTCTACTTATAAATTTTATAAACATATGCCTGTATTGATTTTAAAAACATCTTTAGCATGCAAGCAGCTGTTTAATGCATTTTGACCCCAAAGCAGGGAATTTGCACAAGTATTCCTACTAGAATGTTTGTCCTTTCGTGCCCATGCATTAGGGCTCTGTTTAAAATCTGTCCATGTCCCTAATCTCCCTGGGGAGCTTTCTCTGAATATTCAATACTAGTCCACAGCCTGCAACAAAAGAGGGAGGGGAAAAAAAAAGAGAGAGAGACAGAGAATAGTATTTAGG
The DNA here is from genome assembly GCA_013396995.1 of Dicaeum eximium. Taxonomy (NCBI): domain Eukaryota; kingdom Metazoa; phylum Chordata; class Aves; order Passeriformes; family Dicaeidae; genus Dicaeum; species Dicaeum eximium. The sequence goes on from VWZP01000547.1 coordinate 69,198, forward strand.
CATACAGTTCAAGGGCCCTTTCACATAAAAAAAACATATGCACACACAAAAGCACCTCCACAACAGAGCCTGGCATTTCCACAGCAAAGATCTGACAGCGCATCCAGTTTTTCAAGCTAACTAATTTACAATAAGGGCATCAGACATCTGAGCTCCAGATGCACTCATTCAGGCAGCCAAGGCCATAAATAAAATAGAAAAGAATACTCTTACCCTAACATAGATTTTATAGAGATGTGTTGAAGGCTTAGCAGATGGGTTTTGCTGTCTCAGCTTTTACCTGTGTAACAAAGTAAATAAAGCTGCTTACTGGCTCCTTCAATTCAAGACCTTTGCATTGCTGCCATATGCTCCCATGAAGATATGGCTAATTTAAACAATAAGCAAAATTCTACTCCTCAGAGAAGCTGATGGCAAAACTCCCACTGGCTCCAGCATGCTCTGGGTTTTGCTCAACATAAATGCAATTGGCTGAACTTGGCTAATAGCATAACCTATACTGTATCCGAATTTGTATTCTTCAATCTATGGATTTGCCACCTTAACGCCACCTCTGGTTCTCCTTTCGTCCCATGATTCTGTGGAAGAACAAAACCACTGACACAACTACTGTCACCAAAACTGGGGTTACTGCAGCCTCAGCCCAGGCTGCCTACCAGCTCTCTCCCATGGAGACGTGAGAAACTCTCTCTCGAATTAGATAAGATACCAAAGATTTTGTCAAGCTACCAAAACATTTTGTCATATCACTTTGTTTGGCTCAATCTACATGCTGTTGTAACAAAGCAGAAAACTGGAATCGCAAATTTGAAAGACAGCATATCACATAGCAAACATTTATGAGTTTCAAAAAAGTTTGCCAGTTGAGAGACATCATGATCATCATCACCCCCCACATAGAGACATCGACATCATCATCATCATCATCATCATCATTCAGTCTAGCTTTTATAAACATCTGGGCATTCTTTTGAATCCAGTGTGCTGTTTGGGCAGATGGCATAGAAATTTTGCAGTCCATTTCATCCCTGATGCCTTCACTTAATGCTCACTGTTAATAATGGGATATACACAAAGGTACACAAATGAACATACATGTGTATACAGACAAGCAAAGAGAAGAAAAAAATTTCTGACACGTTCTTATAAGGGAATTAAATTGGTGAAGGCAGATTTCTGAGCTCAGCACATGCTAGAAGTGCATCCTCAAAACTGTATATTTGGCTGACTTTAGGAAACATTGTGCATTGTGAGCAACTGTCAACATCTGAGGATAGGGCAATGACAGGGAGAGGAATACACAGTCTGGGACCAAAGGAGGAGGAAGCAACCGGGACAACTTCAGGCTTGAGAGGTAGAACAGGCAGTGCAGGGAACAGGCACCAAGGAAGTTACTGGACTAATGCATGGCTTGCATGGTATCCATTATCCGATCCGTCCTTCCAGAGCTATCTTTAAGAAGCAGCACTTGACTCAAGCAGCTCTTGCAAACTAGGCTCTGCTTGTCTCTCCATGCCTTGGCTCAGTCCCTACCCACAGTCCCCATCCCTGCCTGCTCTCAGGACCACTCCCAGATACTGCACCCCTGACTCCAGTCACAGCACTGCTTTATAATACAGCTCGGGGAAAGACAGAGGAGGAAGAAGAGAACAAACGATGATTGATGATTGATGATTCAGACTAACTACAGAACGTGCTCAAAGCAAGTTTGTTTCACCAATGGCAGTGCTTTGCTGTTTGCTTTACCCCCTCCAGACTAGGTCATCCCAATTCCTTTTCTCCATTTAATGGTGACATAACTAAGTGGCCAGGAAGAAGCTGTCTCAACTATCATAAAAACACAGTATGCAGTAATCATCGAGGCTACTGTTCAAGACAAAGCCATGACCTCCATTTAAGCATCTGCTGGTCTGTAATTCTGAAGAACACATTTTTTTAGCAAAATCCTGCAAATCAAGACACAGCTTCCTTCAGCATTGTACCAGGTTTATGAATCACGAGCCCTGTAGCGCATGAGATTTTGCTTTAGAAATAAAATTGCTCGCTCAACGGTAGAACACTTCAGTTCATTCTGCTTTTTCTACAACTATGCCTTACTCTTAAAGCACAACAAAACAGCTCTGGTATTATACATGCACCTTAGTATCTACCAGATTCAGTATAAACACATAATGATAAGTTTCTAAGTCGGATATCTGCTTGATTAGCAGCATTTTCAGTATCTGGCTACTTTGCAACACTTGGCAGCTAGCTGCACAGGCTTATCCCACAGGTATTAAACAGGAAACTTTTAAAGCTTACAAATAGTTACAGTTATGTGACTTATCCTTGTAAAGGATTTTATCATGTACATGAAGACTAGAAACTTTCCTCCTTTGAAATGTTTGTGTCTGACACTTCCCCTAAAGCGCAGGAAGTCTGTGTTTTTCTCTCTTGCAAAGGCTGTGGGTTGAGTTTTGTTTTGCTATTCTCTTTTCTTTCACACAGCTGGCAGCAGAACGGGAAGTAATTCTGTATCTGGGACACGCAAGAGCTCAGAGACTGCATCGCTGCCCCCAGTAAAGTCACCCTTGGAAACAAGAACACTTGAGAATATCTTAGCACACAGTGAAAAGCTTTTTGCTATGGTTTCTTTAGCTGAAAAGGAAAAACATAATTCAAGGAGAAAGCTCCAGAGCTTAGAGACACTAGAAGTATGCAGTCTCTCCTGAGCTTCCTGCTGCTGCAGGCCACAACCTCTAAAGAGCACTGTGTTTGAATATCCATTTCTGTGGGGACAATGCTTTTGAGCTGGGAGATAAACCTAGTTTTCTTGAAATTATATGAAAGCTAAACAATAATACATGCTCCTCTCCTACTACACAAACACTCCCAAAACTAAGGGAGTCCAGCCCAATACCAAAGGGCCACACTGTGCACAGCTGACAGCTACATGAATTGCTTTAGCCTGCTATTAACTTCTTCTTCTGCTCCTTACTCACTGCCCCATTTCATAGCTCCTAGGTGTTCTCTCCACATGTCCAGGCTTTGACCCTAGCAGATCCATCTCATCTGTCCCCAGATGCCACATGTAGCCACCACAGCCCAGGTGGCCCAGTTTACCTCACCTGGATCTCCTGCAGGGCCCTGGAGCCTATCTGCACCATCAGATGCACTGCGCTTACCCAGCCCAGCCATGTAATTAGCAGTGCAGCTGCACAGCCACTGACCTGCCAGCACACATGTGGCAGACCCCTTCTTGGCAACTATTAATCACACACTGCATAAGAAACAGTCCCTTCATGCAGGCAAGTCTTTCCACTCTCAAATCATGTAGAAGACATAAAAGCTTTTTGCCATGCAGAAAAGTGAACAAAATGAGTGGTAATTAACTCTCATGACTACAAAGGCTAACAACTTAGGCACTTGCAAAGGAGATCAGAGGCAGCTGAGCTGAGAAGGAACTGTAGCAGAACAAGTATTTGCCTGGGAGCAAACACTGCCTGAGTGCTTATTTTAGAATGAATAGTCATGTTAGTTAACTAGAGCTAACTTTTGAACAAATAGCTCACATTACAGCATACCAAGGTACACTAGATGCCTCCTTTGATGTACTGACAACCTACTGCTGATTTTTTTCAGAAATTAAAAAAACCCCACAATTTATCCTTCATAGCTGATTCTGGGTTTTGGCACAGTCTTGTAACGGATTAATGAAAACGAACCTAGAATGGACTTAATCATTGAAGCATGAGATATTTATATTCATCAAGAGCATGTGGTTTGCAAAGAAAAAAAAAAGGAACCAAACAAAGTTTTTCTGTAAATCAACACATGTGACTGCTCCTCACTATCTCAGGACAGGCAAGTTTTGGTGCACTACATGTCCTTGGTGTTTCTGACCTTTCAGCACAACTGCAGCCTCTAAGCACCAGGATTTGGCCTGCTGTTCAGCAGCATACTATGCAGCCTGACACACCCTTCATGCCACTTACTTAAAATACCAGTGTGGAAAATGAATATGGCTCCCATGGTTTTCAAGAAGTAGGGGAAGAGAGCAGCGATTTGGGGAGTGATTTATAAAGCAGACAAAATTCATCCTGAAAATATTAAGTAAAAAGTGTTCCGATTATTACCATGAAAATAAACATATCTCACCTGGAAACACGTGAATTCAGGAGTAAATTTTTTTTTTCTACATGAACTACTTAACACTGGTCATAAACTTAAGGGATTTGACAGGGATTAAAGATTCCCTTGTCAGCTGCTATGTCCTTTAATTAGCTTCCTAACATCCATACTGACTGAAGCAGTATGTTCCCAATTTAGCAAATCAGGCTGTCTCTGTCCAGGTTTCACTGTAGCTCTGAAGATCTGAAAAGGGGTATTAAAAGCAGTGATTCTTCTGCCCCCTAGTAGACATAATCTACTATATAAATTTTCTTCTGTCCTGGCTTTTGTGGAATGGACAACAAAAGTATTAACCTAAATTCCAGAAGCTGCATAAAGTGTGTGTGGCTCTTCATGATCTTTTGAGGAGAAATTCACATACCAAAACCCATAGCTCTGCTATGACCTGTTCTTGTATCTCCTATTTTACTTCAGGTCCACAGGAAACTTCACCACATACATTCACTCAAAATTTCACATCCTAGCACAGTTAGGTAGGGATGGCCTTGCAAAGCCCTTGACAGGACTTCGGGGTTCTCTGCCACAGACAACTCAGACCCCAATTGTTTAACCCAGCCAAAACTTCACCTCTTTTTTGCACTCCCACCTGCAAATAACACTGGTCATAAACTTAAGGGATTTGACAGGGATTAAAGATTGTGGAGATCATAAAATTCTTCAACATTTCCAGCTAAATATTCTTCTACTTTTTAAATGGTACACTCCTTAAGACAGAGGATCAACCACATACTCACCCAGAACTAAGCACAAATCACTCCTTAATTTAACTCTTTGGGATCTCTGGGTAAGAATCAGCCCCTAAGACGTTAACCAGCTTTTGTTTAACAGCATTTTTAAAGTATAAACCAACTGTAAATCAGATCAGGCAGATTCTCACTTTGGATCATTAAGTTTACCTCATTTCCATCCTCTTGTCTTTCTATCCTCTGGGTGATTCCAGGCAAGTTTCTTGTGGGTCTCTTACACTTTTTTTTGCCATCTTATACTGTTGGAGCCATGCAAGAAACTGTAATAACAATACTAACTGCTTAGCTTTGACAGGACATAGCTATTTTTACTGGATTCCTTTTCTGGCACAGCATTTAAAGCACCAAATGATTTGACACCTGTAATTTTATACTTGGAATAACACAAGATATTCATACTTCTTTTGTAATGTAAGATAAAAGCAAACTCTACATATGTTCTCATTCCAGTGCTGCTGTCTGACAGCTATTTGCCCAAGGAGAAAAAAGTACTGTTACATTACAGAATATGTGGAAAAGTAAAAGCTATGGAAAAGAAATTACTAAATAGCTAACTTATTCCTCTGCTAGCACTAGACTGTTCCCTGCAGCATGTTTCAGAGTGTTTTGTCCAGTCTGGTTTTACAAGTTTCACATTACTTTCATTTATATATTTAATACAGCACTGAGTTCAATGTGGTTTGGTGCTATTTATTTTCCTCGTCTTTCAACTACAAGACTCAGTGCTAGACCAGCTGTTCATATAGAGTCAGTTCCAAAACTACTGAAAAAGTATCTGGACTCTTTCCACTGACTTCAACAGGCTTTGGATCAGGCTCAGGAAAAGACGACGAATACATTTCATGTAAGACTAAGCAGGTTACAGTCAGCAAAGTATAAAGAGGATTAGCTGTGTACAATCCAAAGGTACGTTACCCTGCATGCTGAAATGCCTGCCTAACACACTTTCACTTTGATGGAGAGAAAGGGACAGATTCGTTTCTGGTGCTCTGCAACTAAGTCAATGCTACCATGCAAGGAATGAGTGTGAATCTGGAATCCACCCAGTTAACCTCATTACAACTGGGATTTGCCTAAACTAGAGGTGAGAAAATTTATTTTCTAAAATTGCAAAATCAGTAAGAAAATCATAGAATAATAGAATGGTTTGCCTTGGAAGGGACCTTAAAGATTATCTAGTTCCAACCCCCCTCCCCCTCCCCCCCTGGGGCTTTTTGCTTTTCATTTAAGTTTGGGTCTTTAGAGAGACCCTATAGAACGAGTATCAGGAAAAACACAATGGATCTTGCCTCTGTCAGGGAAGGACCTGACTTCAGAACCTAAAATGGGTCATATTTGGTTTAAGACATCCATATCTAGACCTCCACTTTCTATCTCCAAAACAGATGGGCAACCCCAAGCCAATTTGTGCATATTTTATGGAGCACTGATACTACAACATCCCCCTACTGTGTATGCTTTGAGAGCATGACTTCTGAAAGCCAGAATGCCTCTTATCAGGGATTATTCTACCAGTGGGTGATTTATTCTGAACAATACCATGAAATGAAGACAGTGGTGACCAGTTATTCTTCCCACCCTTTCTAAGTTCACAGTAAAACATGTCAGTGTTAGGGATGTTCTCAGCTGCTGAGAATGCTTTAATCAACCACTTTTTTTTCTGCTCCTTCTGTTCCCCAGGGACAGGGGACTTAATGGCACTGCTTTGTTGTACAATGTGTACAGTTATAACCTACACTAGAAGTATGCCATTAATGAACAAACACTGGGTGGGTGTGTGTGTCAAGCAGATGACAATGTTTTTTTGATCTTCTGAACTTCACCACTGTGGCAGATGGGTGTCTAAACTGCTTTATTAATGCACTGCAGTCTTCCATCATTTCTCAGACAATACCGAAGGAAAAATCAGAATTTCATCATGGTATGATTTTATTTCGAGTTCAAATCTAGCTGGAAGTAGGGGGAAAAAGAAAGATTATTTCTTTATTTATTTCTTACATTTTCCAGGGTGGTGGGAGGAATATTTAATGTGCTTGACACTCTGAGGCAGCCAACAGAAGCTTCTCAAATTTTTTGTTTAATTTCAAAGCAGTTTCCACTCAACATGAGAGGTGTATTTAGCTTTAAGTAGAATTTTGAAACTAATTCAAGAGAGCAAGAGAATGGATTGGAAGTATTTTTGAAGATAACACAGAATCAGAATAAGCATGTTTAAAAATCATAGAGATTTATGAATGTGATTATAGCAATAGTTGTAGCCTCCAACATATGAACAGTAGTGAAAAACAACCCAACTGATGTGAGGCCACAGAAACATATGGAAGAAAGTTTATATGAAAATGCCTATAGGAAAGCAATGTAAAAAATCCTTGAGAACCCTTCCAAATATATTATTCTAATGTGGTGTTGTGACAAAAAAATGCATCCACCCAAATTTTCCCAGACTGAATGACACTTTCGAGGAGAAGAGAAAAAGAGGCATCGTAGGACCTCTGTTCTGTAAAACAAACAAATCAAACTACCACTTCACAGGCAGGCAAACTGATCTAACAAGTCACTTGCAAAAGTGGGAGGTCAGGTCTCTCAATCTCTTTGCCATCCTCCCAGCTGTACTTGCAACATCTCAGTACTCCCTGAGCACAGAATCACAGAAATCATTCGGGTTGGAAGGGACTTCAGAGATCATCTAGTTCCAAACTCCCTGCCATGGCCAGGGATGCTACCCACTAGATCAGGATGCTCAAGCCCCATCCAATCTGGGCTTGAATACCTTCAGGGATGGGGCATCTCTCTGAACAACCTGTACCAATTTTTTAACATCCTCACAGTAAAGAGTTTCTTCCTAATATTTAATGTAAACCTACTCTAAGTTTAAAACTATTCCCCTTTGTTCTACTATCACAGGCCCTTGTAAAAATCTCTCTCCAGCTTTTTAAAGGTCCCCTTTAGGTACAGGAAAGCTGCTCAAAGGTCTCCCTGGAGTCTTCTCTAGCCAGAACATCCCCAACTCTCTCAGCCTGTCATCACAGGAGAGGTAGTCCAGCCCTTTGAGAATCTTTATAGCCCTCCTCTGGATTTGTTCTAACAGGTCCATGCCATTCTTATGTTGGACAAAGCATTTTACATAGGAGCTCATGAGAACAGAGCAGAGGGGCAGAATCCCCACCCTGGCCCTGCTGGCCACACTGCTTTGGATGCAGCTCAGGACGTGGCTGGATTTTTTGGCTGCAAGTGCACATTGCTGGTTCATGTCAAGCTTCTCATCAACCAACACCCCCAACTCCTTCTCCTCAGGGCTGCTCTCAATCCATTTTCTGCCCAGCCTATTTGGGCTTGGGATTGCCCCAACCCATCTGCAGTACCTTGCACTTGGCCTTGTTGGACTTCATGAGGTTCACACAGGCTTACCTCTCAAGCCTGTCAAGCGTCATCGCTTCCCTTCACACCTTACCCCTTGGTATCTGGCAAATTTGCTGATCCTCTACCTCACATCTGTCATTTAGCCAGCTATTTACCTCACTACACCAGAGAAAGCTACCCACCTTTCTGCTGTTTTTCTTCCAGGCTAACAGGTCAAGTGGCTAATGGAGAGATCCAACACATCAGAACCAGGGCATGGCAAGCAGCAGAATTACCAAGACCAAGGACTCCTGGGGAGGGAAAAAGGACTGGGGACTGCCACATCTCTCTACTGTGCAAATTGAAATTGTCTGGAGGTGTCTCATGGAAGAACTGTCTTATTGCAAGGAGTTGTTATTAGAAGGGAAGGGGGAATTGACAGGAGAAGTAGAACAAGTAAGGGTCCTGTTCTTTGGAGGAGTGTGAATATCAGGGTGCAAACTAGAATGGTAGAAATCCCATAGGTCTGCAGAAGATTTCACGGGTAGAAAAAACTGTGCACATATGCAGCAGCTGCAACACACAGGAAGAGGGGATGTATAATCTATATGCAAATAACTATGTAGTTCCCCCCATGAAAGCAGGGCCTGACTGCACAGCCATGTGTACACCATGTCTGCTGTTTCTGATCTGTTGCACTACATATGCGTGGCTGGACAGCACAGAACACAGACAGAGCTGCTCCTGTGAGGAACTTCATGTCCTGTAACTGCTGTGTGTGCTCACAGTGCTAACGTCCAGAGTTCCCAGCTATGCAGTTCAGAAGTGTCTGCTCTCTACAGCTGGAAACCTGTCTACCTCTCTACAGCTGTCTACCACACATCTGGAAAGCCCAGACAAATTTATGAAGCCCTCAAAATCTGCCTAAATATGATTTCCAGGTGCAAAGAGTAAATGTGCCTGGGAAAAGGAAGCCTGTAGCATCTAGGAAGTCCTTTGCTACCTGCACAAAAGCAAACATAGGACACCAAAAGTTTAGGAACACCTGTTCTAATGAAGTGAAGGCAGGGCTAGAGCTTAAGTCTCAAATTCTTCCCTTCTTCTCTACTGACTTGATTTACACAATTACACTGACTTGACTGACACAATTACGTTTGACAATGAATTTGAGAGGACACATTTTCACATAAGGGAAACACAAGACATGTCTTGCATTTCAGCTTCACAAATATGCCTGTTACTGATGCCATTACAAAAGCTGCATAGGGAACTTACTCCAGGCATAGACACCCAGGAAGAAAATAACTGTAAACGAGTAAGAGGCTATGCACTAAGATGAGAACCCACACCCTCCTCTCCTCTGTAAATGGCATTGGCTTATAAAATTAATTACTTACACACCTCACAGAGACACAGTACTTGATTAATATTTGTTAAGTGCTTTGCAATTCTGATGGAAAAAACTGTGCATCACAATTAATACAGTGTAAAAGTGATGCCATTTGTGTTGCTCAAGCAGAATGCAGAAAGAATCTCTATTCAGTTTCTGATTTAAAAAGGGGAATGGAGATGGAAAAGGTTTAGGAAAGCAATTTAAAACTCAGCCTAAAGAAAAAGCAACAACTGGGAAGCAGAGGAGCTAAAACATTTTCAGAGGTATTTACTGTGTGATTAATTCCTGCAAAATTAAAGCGTAAGTGCCTACAGCAAAATCCTGGCTCCAATCAAGTACATGGAAAATGTTTCACTGACTTCAGTGAGGTGAAGATTGTTAGTTTTTGTCATAATTTCCAGCAGATGCATCCCATATGCAGGTTTGCAACTTTGCCCAGCTCCTTGTTTATAGTTTAAGTTCAGGAAATAACCTCATCAAGCTCAGGCATGCTCACCATGTAAAGGCAACTGCTCAGCTTCTAATCTTTCTACTACATCTCACACTTGGAGTAAACCTTTCCATACTGTTAATGAACTTGTACCTGAGCTACCTATTTAAGTTGGTGGCAAAACTCCAATTAAATGGAAGTTCTGTGGAGATCACTGTGGATTTTGTAATAAATATGGGAAGCAAACATCCTGTGTTTAACAGTGTACACCCCTGGAGTTAACTTATTTACTCAGAAGCCTGTGTAATTTTGTCTGGAAAAACAAATCAAAACAAATCAAACATATCTCCAAATTCCCAAAGTAACAAAAATTCAGGCAACTTATTTTTTTAAGTATTAAACCTAGCAAGATCAATATTCAGAGAAACATGTTCCTCACCACTTCTGGATAAGGCAGAGTTAATTCAACTGAAAGCTTTGCACCTGTGAGACTCAAAGAAGAAAGGTTAAAAAGAGCAGTAAGGGAGAGGCACCAAAATTTGAGAGAACGTACCTGTGGGCTTCTAGTATTAAGAAGAGTAATTTTAAAGCAGGAGCCCACAGCTACTTTAGGTAGTAAACTAAGTGAAAATGTTCTAGGCTTCAAATTTTGATATACTTATATTTTTGACAAGGATTGAAGACTGTTATATAGTGTATATGGGGGTCTTGGTAAGACATTCATTACCCTTTTCCAAGTGGTGTGTGATGGCTTCCATCTTCTTAATGTACTCCTATTCAGCACAGGAAATCTTAGAAGCACTATTTATTCTAAAGCACCTGTTAAGGTGAGCTCTCTAACCATGCTACGTGTAGAAATGCTGTACTACAGCAAAGCAGCACTTGCAGAGCAGTTTTGTGTCTATGCAACTGCTAGACCAAATGTAATGATCAAGTTGCACATGGCAGCTCTCCCTTTCACTTGTGCTAGCATGCACTATAGTGCAGGCTCTGAAGCACGTAGGCTTGTAGTTTTCTCTCTCAGTGCTTGTACAGCTGTGTCCACAAATGTATGTGACCAGTAAAATCCAAGGAAATGTTCCTGGATGCCAGGATTAAGCTTAGATAGCTGCAGCTCTAATAACTCACATGCAGCTCACATTGTAGTTCTAAGTGCTGACAGTTGCTTTCCAGTCCTACTGGAATAAGCAACATCATTCTTTCATCTAAACTCAGCAGTCAAAATGTGCTGCTGTATGAACCAACATGTTGCTGCTCTTGGGATCCTAAGGAGAGATGGTATTAAGGTGCTAAGGCAAAAATTCAAGCCTAAGGGTTTTATTGACCAGAAGTTAAATGTGTAATGCAAGTAATAGTGCAACAGCATTAAGTAATGCAAAACCAGTCCTGTGTCACTTGTGTAAACAGGTAGGCTGTGTCTCCTTCCTCAGAATGCTCATTAATAAGACACTTACTGGACAACCAGTATCACCAAATACATGGCAAATATTTCTCCAAAGTCTGCCTTTATTATGGCTGGAGATAATGGTGCACAGGTAGTACAGGGGAAAAATCATTTTGTCAACTGCTTGGCATGGGTACTGACAGGGAAGGCAACTACATATCCAAGGGATGCTAACTACATATTTTGAAGAGGTTTTAGTTTTGTGGAGGGGCCAGAAGAAAATTATACCAGAAATCAGAGTAAGCAAGGCTATATGTAAAACTTAATGATGTCTGTATTGTGCTGACAAGACATGAAGAATTTTCAAGATAATAGTGCTCCTCATTTTTAGACCTCAGGAAAAAATACCACCCTGTTAAATAAGGTATTTAATGGCTTGTTTTCCTCATTGTGTGTCCATCTAAATTATCCTTGACTCTTTACCTGGCAAAGTCTGTCTTTCCCCTAATAGCTTGTACTTTTTCCCCCAGAAGGCTGAACAGCAGCCCAGCAGCAGTCCCCAATAAAACCACACCTCTATGGAAAGTATCTGAATTTCTTCTAAGCCTATCAAATGAATCCTAATCACTCCTATCTCACATGCTTCCCAGAGCAGGTTCTTGCAGTTCTCTAATCTTTTAACTTTTGTTTCTGTGCCTGGTTTTAACATTAAAACTTTTTTTGTGGTTGTCTTCTGCCATGACAGAACAAACCTATTTATTTTTATCTCAGGTAAGACTTGCATTCCTTCTACTTATAACCTGCCAAACTGAACTATCTATATCCATAAATGCCTCTGTACCCTGAGAATCTTTTTATTTTAGCCAACCTCCCAGGTGCTCTACATAAATTTCCCAGCCTCAGGTGATGGATCTCTCATGTTACACCAAAATGAATGTTGTTCTGATGTCTTTTCGAGTAGTCCAGATCTTGGTGTATCACCCTGTGTTTACACCTTCAATTTCTGGTGGGCACCAATACCACGCAACCAGCTGTAGAGGCTCCTGTAGACTGCTAAAAGACTGAACAGGAGTGGTGTGAGGTCATTGGGACTGTTTTAGACTTCTGTTGGATCAAATTTCCTTATGGATATTCCCATTTCTAATGGGTCTTCCTTATGGGGGAGTTCAATATGTCAATTTAAATTATTTTAATGCTAGACTGGATTCTTGTAATTACTGCTGGCTATGTCTGTATCAGGAATAAGCATGAGTCTGCAAATGAAAATACCTGATGCTGAGGGTCGTGTTCTGTTGTGGTTTGTACTAATTCTATTGTTAATGTATTTTCTTGTTAAGTGGTTTGTCCCAGTTCCCCCAGTACTTTGTCCCCTAGTGGTGGGCCCCAACAATGTACCCTCCTTCGGACTTTCCCTATGAGGTGTCTGCCCTCCTCCCTCTCCCTGTCAGTCAAGGTAGCCCTACCCCCTTGTCCTTGTCACTTAGGTAGGCCCTGCCCTAACTTCCAGATTGTTCCCTGTCAATGCTAGCCCGAACCAATGCCCGATCTCTCCGCCCAATTGTCAGTCACCTGGCACTCGATGCCCCATTGGTTCTGTAGTCTTTTGTCCCACCTGCTAGTTCTCATTTGTCCCTTATGAGTTCTGTAATCCAGATATCTCCTCCCCGCTGAGTTGCCGTTGGTTAATGTTATGTACCCACCCCTTGATTTTGTTCAGTTTAAAAAGCCCTGCTCAGAGTTAGTCAGGGCTCTTCTGTGGCTGTTCCCTCAGTGTACCTGCTCTGGTGTACCTGCTCCCCTATTGCCTTCCCTCCGCCCTCCAAGTTATCAAACTGGGATTGCCGCCTCTGAAGAGACTCTCTCTCATCCTTCACCTGCCTGCTCTTGCTGACTTTACCACCTATGAGTTGCAGAGAGTGTTGAGCATTCACCAGTAGTGCAGCCTCTGGTGATCCATCTGAGAAGTTCATGTTCAAGTCAAAGTGCAGTAGATGGAGACAATCTGCTTCAAACCCACGCTCTTGGCTCTCACTCATTTAACATCATCAAAGTGAGAATCTGCACTAGTGCTGGTGCACAGATCAGCACCTGTCTGACAGTCTGGGAGATTACTGTTGCCATTAATGAACTTAATCCACATCTGGAGAAGGCACGGGGGGATGTGGAAGATTTCTATCTCTTTGTTAGTTAATGGGAGAAGCTTACAAAGCCAATCTTCAAAGCAGATACAGCTACAGATAGGAAAAAAGAAAACATTCCCTCTTCACTTGCCTCCAGTTTGATCTATAAGAGGTCTAATATCATGATGGCAGAATACATTTTGATGTAATGAATATTGGGCTTACTATGTTTAGTGTAGCAATCAAATTAATAGCAGGATTGACTGTATGGTGAAGGGAGGGGTAAGAAAGGCAAGGCAAAGCCCCTATGACCTGCTGCGTACCGAAGATAGGCAGAATATTCTCAGAGAGCTCTGGAAATACGGACTATGTCATTTAGCTGGTGGTATGCTACACAAACACTTAGTGAGAAAACTTAAACACCAAGAGAAGCAAATTATTCTGCCCTGGGGGAAGGGGGTCTAAATTCAATGCTGTTACTGCTGTGCAGTTGTTTAAAAACCACCACAGCAGATGAAAGGATTCTGTCACTTAAGACACTCTAATACCAGAAAGGATTGCTGAAAGAAGCTAAAAGACAAATGTCAGGATAAAATACCTGGTGATGCTTTTTCAAGTGGCTCACAACAGGGAAAAGACTAAGAAGTAATGCTGAACTGAGAACTTGAAATTTTACTAACATATTCCAATATTCTTGTGCATCAGGTAGCTTTTCAAAAGTATACTCTCAAGAACTTTCTATTCCTTATAATATGCTGAGTAGAAAAATGTAAAACTGCATCTTCAAGAGGTTAGCTCCCACACTGGCCTGATGGTCATGTAACTGCTCCTCCCAGAAACTGAGACATAATATAGCCTTTTCATGCAACCTCCTCAGTTATGCAAAATCACAGCTCAAAACTGTAGACTGAGTCACTAACAGCAGTACAGAGAAATACAAAAATCCAGCTAGTGCCTTTCTTTCCCCTCTCCCCTCCCAGTTGCTTGAATATGCAAGCATTTCAAAGTAGGTATTCACACACATAACTTGATGACTTCTATTTTAGTGGCACTTGTACAGCTGGGAGTTGGACAAGCAGAGAGGCCTACACACAAAAGTTTTCTAGAGCTGATGCAGATGCCCTTCAGATCTGTGCCTAGTGCCTCCTCCTAACTCCCAGAACCACAAGCTGGGCTGCTACCAAACCGTCTTTGGAGCCGCTCTGAGGGCTGTGCCGCAGCCGGGCTGTTTAACAGACAAGATGCATTCACCTGTGCTGGCTAAATCAGGTCAGGTATAAAAGAAAGACCAAAAGCCCTAAGAGCCACGTTGCTTAGGGAGGGTGTGAGTGGGCCTGTCTTTTTGTGTGAGCTCCAACTCTCACGGTGCCTCAAGTATAACGAAAACAACCCCCAGCATCAGATCTTCTTCCTGCTTGATTTTATGTTGTGGTCACAGCTGCAAAGGTAAGGATGTTATTTTGCTCCTCTGGCACTGAGTCAAAACCCAGAACTTTGTATTAGAAAAGCGGCCTGGAAAGTACTGTATTAACAGACATGCAAAGCCTCCGACTTCTGGGGAATAACCAGCTTTGAACTAAAATACACCCAGCAATAATCCATGCACACTTCATTAATTTCAGAACTCCAGCAGCAAAGTACTACTTAGAAAAAGCTGTAAGATAGTAATGAAAACTTTGGGGTTTATTTTTAATCCCAAAAGCTCCTTATCTCCCTTCTCCATGTTTTTTCATTCAATTTACAGTAGTCTAAGTTAAAGCTCACCTAACATAAAAATGACACAAAGTTTGGCTAACCTCTTCACCCCCCTCTTGATGAGAATCCTTTCTTCCTTGGGGAGGAAATGCAACAACTTTACCATTGGTACATTGCTTGTTTAAGATAATTTTCCTTTGCACTTTGTGTTTAATGGAATTTGGAGGATCTGGGGTATTTCAGCACTTAAATAATTGAGATAGAGAGGGCAGCAATTTTTGTAAAGTTTTAAATAGCACAAAGATCTCTAGGCAGAAACGCACTATTTTGTTATCTGTCAGCATGCACTCATCTTTCTCTACCACACCCCAGTCAAGTTTGAGAACTCTTGACACGGGCTACGGCACGATATGAAACACCAGTTTACTGTTCAAATTTGAGTCAACGCTTAGACTCAGAACAAAGAGTAGCTGCAGTTTAACATTGGATTTAAGTGCAGGTCTGAGGATTTGCTGCTGGAATGGGGGTGCTCGTGACACTTTTCCCGTCCTACTGCTGAGCTGTGCACCTGCAGTGCATGCCATGTCCAGAAAGCCTTGATGCACTGGAAAAACCAACTTTCAAAAAGCCAGCTGATCCCGAGGTACAGCACGATGTACAGCTGGGCGGTGGAATAGGGCCACCTTGCTGTCGCAGCCTGCTATTACTCCAGCCTTTGAGGCTGTACTAGGTATTTTTGAAATTAGTTTCAACACTTTATCAAAAAACTGGCTCTAAAAGAAGCAACCCAGGCCACTCCTATACTTCAAGTTACATGCTCTCTTCTTGCACTTCAAAAGTTCATGTGAATGAGCAGAAAGAAGCCAACTAGGCTAGCAACAGGAGCAACCAGCCTCATGGATAAGAGGGGTAAAATCACATTTGCTTCAGTGATCAGAGCAGACTGAAACAGCAAGTTCCAATTTTTATAGAGAAAGAAACATAGCAATCCCTTTCCTTTGCAATGCTTGAACATAAAACCTGCTCAAGACAACCCGACTGCTTCACCAGCTGCACCTGAATAACAGAGTAAATCCGACTGTAGATTCCTCACCATGTGGATGAGTCACTGCAACCAACTTGCTTTATGTTCACCCTACCTCTGCACATTTCCTCTGACTCTGCTCCCGCCACCGAGTTCCCCCAGTGCAGGGCACCGTGGGCTGTGCCTGTTTTAAGCAACAAGAGATGTCTTGTGCCGCAGTTCTGATTATTCTCTGTGTATCAGGCTTTCTTTGTAGCTTGCTAGATATATTTGCCTCCCATTCCTCTTCTGAAGGCGGCCGAGAAGCATCTTAAGCGCAAATACCACTAACAGGGCCCGAGGGGAAATGTGTTCAGGCCCTCGGGGTCACTGAGCAACCCCTGCCGGCCTCACGGCACTGCGGCCCTCGCCGAGATGTCACCGCTCGGTGCCCCTGCTCTGACCCCACCGCCCNCGTCGGGCTCACGCGGGCGCGCTGGGCGCCGCCATTGCTGCGGTGCCGGCGGGGCGCGGTAGGGGGCGATGGCGGAGGCGCTGCGAACGGGGGAGGGGAGGGTGTCAGAGCATCTCCTGTCTCGGAAGGGACCGCACGGGTTATCGAGTCCGGCTCCTGACCCTGACAGGACAGCCCCAACAGTCCGTGTGCCTGAGAGCGCTGTCCAGCCGCTGCTTGAACTATGCCAGCCTTGCTGCTGCGATCGTTTCTCTCGGTAGCCTGTTCTAGTGCACAGCCACTCTCCGGAAGAACTTCTGTAATAAATAGGGCCAGGAGACCTGCTCCTTTTTAAAGAGCTTTATTGAAAGACAGCTTTGGGGTGGAGGCCCGAGAAGATGATATACAGCGCCACTGCTCCCAGCGGACGATACAGAGGAGGAGCAGTGCAATTCTGCCACTTCGACACAGCTGGGGCCTCTGTCCTGACGGGAGTAGTCTGTAGAAACACGGCAGTGGTTCCACGTTCTACAGGTCTCATTCTGACAGAGTGCTCTTGAGGTTATGGTGACAATGCAAAGTCCAGCTCTGGTTGCTGGTTGGCTGCTCCTTGTCTTCTTGCCACCTTGGGAATGTTATTTTCTTTAGTTTTTATGGTGGCTCATTGTCTCTGGGGTCTCTCTTTTCGGCTGCTACTGAATGTCTCTTGATTTGCTTATGTGCACAAAGTCCTCTGGGATCAGCGGACATGATACCTAACAGAAAGGGGGTACAGGGAAAAGGGGATACATAAAATGGAAAGAACAACTAGAACAAAAAGGAGATTAACAACTGGAACAGGTAAGTTAAAGGAGTGAACAACTAGAACAGGTAAATTCTTATAACTACAAGGGGATGAACAATCGGGACAGGTAAAGGAGGAATAACTTCTCAGAACATAACGAGCTTTTTGCTTAACAATACTAAATGGGGTCTTTAATTACTGGTTCTGACACTGTTTTATTTACCACACTTTACTCTAATATCCAACCTAGACCTCCCCTGATACAACTCCAGGCCAGTCCCTCGGGTCGTGTCACCAGAGGAAAGACATCAGTGCCTGTCCTTCCTCTTCACGAGGAAATTGTAGACTCTGATGAGGTCTCCCCTCAGTCTCCTCCAGGTTGGACAGACCAAGTGACCTCAGCCACTCCTCGTATGGCTTCCCCTCACGGCCCTTTGCCATCACGGTTGCCCTCCTTTGGATACTCTTTAATAGCTTAATATTTTTCTTACATTGTGGTATCATGTAATGGCAGCGCTGGGGCTGCCTGTGTCTCAAGCAGCATTTTACGAGGGTCCCTCTTCTCAATGGCAGGGTTGAGGGTTTTCTCAGTCTGTGCCTCACCCAAGGTGCCAGATGTCCTGCAACCATGGCTTCGACTACAGGGTGTGTTGTGGGAAGCCTGTGAAGAGACAGGTGCAGTCCCCAGCCAGTGCTGCTGCACAGGCTTCCCCACAACCCACATCCCCTCAGCTCCATGCTGTTCATCCAGACCACACCTGAGCTTGCTGCCAGGGATCCACTCTCTTTTGTGGCGTTTTGTTACTATTTTTTCCAGGACAAGGGACACCATAAAACCACTCTTGGGCAGTCAAAATTGAAAAAAACAACAGTGTCTGTCCAGCAATTCCCAAAGAAAATTCTGAATCTAACCTGGCCATCTGATTCCACACAGTGATATTAATATTTAATTTGATCACTGCTGTCTTTAGCTTATCTTCTTCATTCCAGATTTATCCCTCTCCATTGTTCTGTGTAAGCTGGTGTCCCTGTTGGAGTTTATTTAAACAAGCTGTCCAGCACTGTCCCTGAGCTCAGCACTTAGGCTGTAGTGTTTGTAAAGTGTGTGTGTTAGCAGTGCTGGATTACATGATCCCAAGCCTTAGCTCACAGTTTTGATTCATCTGAAGTCAAATGATGAGTGTACCAATAACAGCTGAGTGTGTTCTGCTGCTGATACTTAGTGCATCCTGTGTGCTTTGATATTTATTGTATGTGCTTCCTGGCTGAGTTGAGTCAGGCGTTATACTCAGGGTTGTTGCCAAGCCAGTTTGTTCTGTTATCCAAGTAGCTTCCAGCTTGTTATTTACACCTTTTGCCTTACAGTTGTGATTTAGTGGAATACTATCTGCTATTTCATTCTCCAAAATAAAATAGTTTCTTCCCTTGGCAGGCTTCTAGCAGTTCCCAGTCAACTTCTACCATCAGGAGCTGATTACGTTATTGCATTGCTTTGTTGTTCCTGACAAATAAATTGAAAAGTGAGAGGTTTCTACATTGTAGCTGAATTAATATATCTGCTTGCTAGGACTTGTAATACTGCTGGAATTGTGTAAGGTGAGAGTAGGGAGAAATACAGCATGGAAAGACAATCAGCAGAAGAAAAGAATATACAGATATGACCCAAGAAGTGACAATGAGATGTAGAGAACAAAGAAGGACTGAATAGCCCAGCCTCTTACACTCATAAGAAGTGTACCCTTTTAAGAGACTGTTTTGTATGCAAAGCTGGAGGTTTTTTTTAATTCATTCTCTCATCCTGCCTTTCGGCTACTGTCCCTTCTTTGTGGAAATGAATTACCTTTACTTTCAGAGTGGTCTGACTCATACATACCTAATTACTCTCTGAAAAATCTATTTCATACATTTCAGACCTGAAGAAAGATTTTGTGCCAAAAACTTGTCTTCAGTTCCCAGCTGTGCCTGTGTTGGCCTACCTACATCTGCTGGCCCTTTTTCCTGGTAATTTTGCAATGCTGAAAGCTGTGCGATACCTGATAAAGATCTTGGGGTTCTGTTCTTTTTAGTATGCAAAGTTCATGTTATCGTTAATTACCAAAGTTTATAATTAATAAAATTGTTAATGTGTGTTAGTTTGCATCGGGAACTGCGTCGGGTCTCGTCGTTAAGGCATCAGGATCCATCACGCTGCATCAGGAATTAGGGTTCAGTTAGGTTTTACAGATATAAACGAGCCAACCAATGAGAGCAGCGATGACATCATGAATGACATGGAAAGTACCAGAAAGTGACATCATCCGATAACATCATGGACTGGATTCGGGATTGGTGCAGGCCCTGACCAATCATTCGACGCCATCAGAGAATGATTGGTCAGGAGCACTCCTTCTCGAAAGACCAATCAAACCCCTAGACTTGAGCCAATGAGGAGAAGGATTGAAAAAGGAACCAATCCCGAAGGAGAAAGAATGTTATAAAAAGACTGTGTGGCCAGTGCTCTAGGCTTTTTGCTGTTTGGGCTGTGGGATTTGTGGTGAGCTGCCAAGTCCCTGAGCTGTCCTCCATCTGGTACATTGTTCAAGCTCTGAGGCTTCTGGGGTGCGGGCAGTGTATCGCAGGCTCACTCGCTGAAGGGAGCTGGGACTAGCCTGGCTCCTCACCCTTTTGTTGCTCTGTTGATTTTTAATAAACCGAGTTTGCCTTTTTCCAACCCAAAAGGCATCTGTCTCTGTTTATAACAATACCCATCCAATATTGGTATTGAAAATTACTTACTACTTATAGATACTCCCTCTGCTCTTTCCACATGGAAAGAGAGACAGCCAGTGTAAGACACCAGTAGTACTATGGCCATGCTGGGGGCTATTTGCTGTTGCTTCTTCCTGGGCTGGTATTTTCCTCTGCACACTTCTCACGACCCTGGGGACCCAGGTCATGCTGGCCACTCATCTCACAGCCATAAATCACTCTGGCCTCAGAGCAGGAATGCCCCTGAGGGTGGCACCAGGCTGGCTGCGTGTCCCCAGCCAGCTGTGTCTGGGCAGCTGCCTCAGCCATGAGGGGTGCAGAGCTGTGGGAGGCCAGGGCTCCCTGCTAGGCCACACACAAGAGCTTCCAGCTCCAGCTGGCAAGGCCTCAGCGCCGGCCCTGTGCCCTCCCACCTCGATGGCCATGCCAGGCCCCGCTTGCTGCCCTGGTGGTGGCACTCCTGGCCCCCAGTGCTCTCTAAGGACTTCTCCTGGGGCACCTTCCTGCAGCCTTTCAGTGCTTGCACGAGGCCCACCAGAGGCCTGTGGAGGGGCTGTTTCCAAGGGCCTGCAGGGACAGCACCAGGGGCAGCAGTTTCCCACTGACAGAGAGTGGGGTTAGGCTGGAGATGTGGAAGAAATTCTGGTCTCTGAGACTGGTGAGGCCCTGGGCCATGCTGCCCATGGAAGCAGTGGCTGCCCAATCCCTGGCAGTGTTCCTGGCCAGGTTGGATGCGGCTTAGAGCAACCTGGTCTGCTGGAAGGTGTCCCTGCCCTTGGTAGCAGGGTTGCAACAAGATGATTTCTAAGGACCCTTTCAAGCTGAGCCATTCTGTGATTCTGGAATCAGAGGGGCCAGGGGCAGCTGGGCTTAATTTCTGATTAAACCAATTTAGCACTGTAAGTTTGGTTGAGTTCACAGAGACTGTTCATGAGCCCGGATTCCCAGCGTTTACTATACTATAGGTCTGGCTGAGATCAAGAAAGTCTTGCATGCTCCACATTCTGCTAGACTGCATTTTATTGAAACAACAGCAAAGCAGTTTCATGCTTTCCAGTCATACACCAACCATGGAGCATTAATATATGTCCAAAGAGATAGTGACACTGTATATGGTTGTATTTCTGTATGAAAATATTATATATGTGACATGCAGTATATGTATTTTAAAAACATATTTATGTAATAGAAAACCTTCCTGTAATAAATACAGTAACTACAGAGCATTGATATTGTCATTATAGATAGTGACATAATATACATACTAAATCTATATTCATAATTATAATATTTAATATGATTTTTCATTATATAACATTTTATGTATTTAATAAACATTTAATTATAATTCTAATTTACTCTGCATTATTATATAGGAATTTTATATATATTGGTTTTTATTTAATTTCCATTTATTAAATTATTGTTTTGTATTAAGTACAGTATGTGTATAATATATATTTTATAAATATATCTATGTAATAAGAATTCTGTTTCTCATAAATGCAGTAACTACAGAGTATTAATATGCATTACAACAGGTAGCAACATTATATATGTGCTATATCCTTTTATAAAATGTGATAATTTAGAAACTATCACTATAATACGTATCTATTAAAAACACATGTTAATAAAAACATTTATAGTTATATATATATACACTATAGTTATATATATATCTCTATTTATCTGTCTGTGTATCCCATTCATTCCTGTCTTTGTCATGGCATGAAAAGCTGGTTCTTTGCTACCAGCTGCAAGCCCCATGAGCACATGCATCCAAAGGAAGGGAACAAGGCTGGTGAAGAGCTGGGAACACAAACTCTATCAGGAACGAAGCTAGGGTTGTTTAGCCTGGAGAAAAGGAGACTCAGAGACAACCTTATCACTCTCTACAGCTTCCTGAAAGGTGGTTGTAGTCAGGTGGGGGTTGGGCTCTTTTCTCCAGGCGACAACTGACAGAATGAGAGGACACAGTCTTAAGCTGTGCCAAGGGAAATTTAGGTTGGATGTTAGGAAAAAGTTTTTTACTGAAAGAGTGATAAAGTATTGGAATCATCTGCCTGGGGGAAGTGGTGGAGGCACCATCCCTGGATGTGTTTGAAAAAAGATTGGATATGGTATTCAGTGTTATGGTATAGTTGAGGTGGTATTAGGACATGGGTTGGACTCGATGATCTTAAATGTCTCTTCCAGTCTAGTGATTCTCTGATTCTCTGACTCTATGAGCCCTGCTAAGAGTGGCCATAGGCCAGCACTCTGGCCAGGCGATGGCGCAGATCAAGGTAGGCTTTCATCGCCTGGGAGTGGGCATCTGGATCCTGTGCCAGGCTGTGGAAGAGGTTGGATGGCTTAGCCCTTTGTATATCTGGGGGCAACCTGATCTCCTCCGGAAGCCTCTGGTTGCCCACAATAAAATGCTCCAGGTGTTTCTCTTCCAAAGCTAAACGCAGCTGTTCCAGAGCGTCCGACAGCTGAAGCAGGAAGTATCTTCTTTGCCACTGCAACACTGGTACGGTGTGCAGCAGGCGCATGACAATGGTCTTGATGGAATGGATGGAAAAGTCCTTGTGCACAGTAACACTGGCAAGGAGCTGCAGGCATTTAAGGTGCGAGCTGTCCTGGGGGACCTGCCTGGCCATGTGCCTGAAGAACTTTGTCTCTGCCACAGCGTAGGTCTCAGGCCACATAGTGCTTGGGGTTTCGGCCCCTCGACTCCGGCTGCTGATGAAGATGTCTGAGGTGCGTCGCTGCACTCCGAACAGCACCTTAACCAGGAAGCTTTCTTGGCCATTGGCGAGTTTGAGGTTGCAGGAGCGTTTGGAGGGCAGCAGCACTAAATGCCAACTGCGTGACTGGGGCAAACGCCGCCAGCTTGCTCTCACCAGTGCACAGAACCAGCCGACAGTTTTCTCCACATCGAGGAAGGAGTCGGTGCACAGCATGTCTAGGAGGTTGGGCTGCCGAGTCCTCCTCCTAACCACATCAGGGTGGTGCTGGAAGCACAGTATGTTCATACCCTGGTGCTCCCTCGGGCACGTGCACTCCAGCAGCACACGGACACGGAAGTTCCTGCCAGACCTCTGCTGGTCAGGGTCACGCTCCAGCTGGAAGATGTGGCCTAGGGGAGGAGTCAGGGGTACGAGGACATGGTATACAACTTCCTTCTCACTGATAGTCCAACCTTCAAAGGCACTGCCAAAACCAATGGCTTGTTGCAGCACCGGGTAGAAAGTGCCTCTCAAGGCACGCCCGAGGACAGTTGTGAAGTTGTGTATCAGGGCCGTTGTCCTGTTGCAGCCTGTCTGCAGGTCCTGTGCAGGCCACTGTATGCGCTCCTCTAGAAGCCATCTCAGATCATATGCCCATGTCTCATCCTCTTCCTCTTCCTCCTTTTCCTTCTCCTCCTTGACACTGATCTCTGCCTCACGACTTCTTTTCCTCCACATAAACCATACGGCCAAGAGAAGAACCGAGAGCCCAGCAAATGCCCAGACCTGCCGGGGCGGCAAGGCAGACCAGAGCAGGTCTCCCCAGGATGCACCACTCTGCATCAGCATGAGCTGCTCCACCTCCTGCTCCAGCCGAATCCTCTCCTGTTCCTGGAGCTTCGCATGCAGCTCCATTTGCAGATGCGTCACCTCATCCAAACCATCACCCACAGGCTGCAGGTACCAGGCTATGCTTAGCAAGTGCAAGACCCAAAATACCCAGGAATCCATGATCTGCTAGGGGATGGAAAGAAGGCCTTGAGGAGGGTGGGGAGGGAGGCAGGTGGCAGTGGGGGCAGCAGGGACAGGAATCCCAGGGATCTGGGAGTAGGAAGGACAGGGCCCCAGGCAGCTGGGGACAGGAAGGCCTGTCCCACTGCCCTAGCAGCAGCAGCAGCACCGTACTCTGGCCAAGGCTCTGCCATGAGGGGCTGTCCCTGCATGCAGAGGGAGAATCTAGCCTCAGGTACAGCATTTCTGCCCCAGCCCTTGTCCCCAGCACGGCCTCCTCACCACGTGTGAACTCACCGCTTGCCCAAGCAATACAGGGTCAGAGTTACCTGCTGGGGCCTTTTCTAGCTGTTTCCATTGTGACACATCCCCCATGATGTCACAGGTGCCACAGTGCATCACAACCCAGCCAGCTCCACTCTTTGTCCCCATCCCAGCTCAGCCACTCAGAGTGACCTTGGTGTACTGGTTAAGGCTCCTTTTGAGTGAACCTTCTTCAAAGAACGTCTCTTGGTCTTTCTTTTGTCTTTCTTATCAGCTGCCTCCACTGGCAATCTCATAGATATCCATGTTGGAAGGCACCTTTGGGCATCATTGAGTCTAAGCCTTGACTCCACACTGGTTGAGCTACAGTTAAACCCCTGTATCACTAAGGTTGAAAAAGTCCCTGAAAATCACACAGTTCAACTGCAAACTTAACACTGCCTACTCCACTAATCAGTCAGGTCCCCAAATGCCACCTGCACATGACTTTTAAACTTATCTGCGGGTGGTAACTCAGCCATTGCCCTAGGCAGCCTGTTCCCAAGCTCGATAATCCTTTTTGTTCAAGGAATACTTCCTAGACATCCAATCTAAATCTCCTGTGGTGAAACTTGAGATAATTTCCTCTGGCCATATTGTTTGTTCTCTGGGCTAATATAATGACCCCCACTTAGCTACAACCTCCCTTCAGGGGCCTTCTGTATCTGTCAGGTGCAGATAGTTGGGCTGTGAAACCAGCTCCTTCCAGAGGAGAGAAAGGTGCTTCTTTTACACTGTGGTTCCTGTCGCGGTCCCTGGTGGGCT
>VWZP01000550.1:0-121651 GCA_013396995.1 Dicaeum eximium
TAATGATTTCCTCCTGGATTGCAGGGGTTCTCATCTGCTTTCCATCCCTGTTTACTTTTTCAGGGCTCTAGGAGTGGTCTTATTTGAGACTGTCTCAAGAAGGCATTAAAGATCTTAGCCCCTTCCTCATCCTTTATTCCTTTCTGCATCCAATAAAACTTTTTGGTTTTCTTTCCCTCCTCTTTTTAATAGTGTCTTTATAGAAACACATTACAGAAGAGTCCATATTAAGTTCTAAATTTGCTTTTGCTTCTTATTTTCTTTCTTGTTGAACTAATGATATCCTTAAACTCTCCCTGGGTTTCCTGCTCATTTTTTCAAAGGTGATATACCCTCCTTTTTTTTTCCTGAGCTGCTGCAAGTGGTCTCTGCTCAGTCTGGCAAATCTCCTTCCCTGCCAGCTCATCTTTGGGAGATAGAACCAGTCTGCTCCTGGGCTTTCAAGATTTCTTACTTAAAATATGTCCAAACATCCTGGGAATCAAACTTCTGCAATCCTAGGCTCTATGCCTGAACTACTGAATATAGGTGCTATTTATCACTGAGAGGGATTTTTTAAATTACGGTGACCTTCCCATTCTAAATATCTACTTGAATATATGTAGGTTCTTTTTAGATTTCTCTGGTTTTTTTTTTTCTAACAACACTGCAAGTAACTCTGTTGAAACAGTATACAAATATTGTTCAAAAATTCTATCATTCGTATAAGATATCTGCACTCATATATAAATACATGTAAATAAAAAGGAAAGTATATATAGAAATTTACAAATGTATGCACAGCCATTTTTCATATTGTGTTGAAAAATTCTACTACTGGAGAAAAAAAAAGGATGTTGTCCATCATTTCAAATTCAGTATAGCTATTTAACTGGTGAGACAACATATTCGGTTCTGATCAGCCGTCTTTAACTACCACTTCTTCAACTTAATTTTTTAGAAAAACAAAATATATTGTGTTTTTCTTTATTTCATTCATAGCACATTCAAGGAAAATAGGAATTGGCATCACTAGATGACTAATCAAACAGGTGGCATCCAAACTGGTTTTTGATATGTGCCCAGCAAAGACATGAGGCAGCTGGCAGATTGTTTTGCATGTCAAGTAAGTTTGATGAAGAAAAGTAATTTTTCCAAGCTCAGAAAAACCTAACAGATGAAAAAAAAATTAAAAAAAGGAAAAGGAAAAAGAAAAAAGTTCAATTTCTGCAAGCAGAGGAAGATTTTTTTCTGGAGATTGCAAGAAGCTTGTCCTTGGCTAAGCTTTCCAAATATTGCTCATGAGAGAGAGTCTAATTCCTGTCTTGGCCAGTCTCCCTTTGTAAACTTTGAGGAACTGCATGATTTTATTTCTTAAAGCACTCTCCACAACCTTTTAGGCATCATTATGTCTATCTGGATTTCCAGAGTAACTCAGTCAACAGTAAAGAGTAGAGGAGTAGTGGATATGATTTTAACATACAAAACACAGATTATAAAACAATGCTTCATGCAAGAGGAAGATTTGAAGCCAGATGTGTTTGGAAAGGAAATAGTCCATCCCTGATTTATTTGCAGAATCCCAATCCCCTGATGAAATATGAAAATAACTTTGTCTTTTTATACATTTTCTAGATGCAGTAGAGATCAAAGTGACATCATCAGGGCAAGGAACCTGGATCTAATATCTCCTCTAATGTTATAGAAAAGAAAAAAGGGTATAATGTGAACAATCTTCCTCCACAATCCATTACTGTAAATAAAGTCATCCCAGAAATGTTATGAAGAATGAAAAAATGTCATACCTTTGGACTGAGGTCTCAAAGGATTTTTTAGAATTGGAATGCAAATAGCCACAATGAACAAATTGAAAATAACATTGAAATGACAGCCATTCTGAGGTCTATCTTGCTTTCAAAATTTTTGAATAGCATGGCTAATAAATTGTCAGAAAAAAATCTAAAAGTCTATTTGCAGAAGCAAACACATGAAAGGGTATTTCAAGCATGTTTTTACTCCAAAGGAGGACTCCAAATATATAATAAATAAAAATATATGCAGGTACATATTTTGTAGTTTTTAAAAGTATGACTCTAAAACCAAAAAATGGTTCTTAAAACTTTCTTATCAACTTTTAATTTACCTCAATCTGATTTTTGAGCCACTAAATGTCAATTGTAATACTAGCAATCACAGTTTATCTTATGGCCACAAAGTGTTTCCTTTAAAACAAAGACCATCATAATAACAACTGACTTAACAATTAAATAATATCTTGCTTAGGAAAGAATTCTAGTTCTTCAGGAAATGTGTTTTTAGTTATTAAATTATCTTTTACTATCTTATGTAGTAGACTTAGCTACATATCCTGTCTTTTTGTTGTTTTTTTTTTAACTTATGAAGAAGAAAAGCACAGTCAGTATGAAACACTCCTATATTACACCTATAATTCAAAAAGTATGGCTCTGAGAAAACAAAATTATAAAATGATCTGCTAAATATGTAAAATGAAAACAGAAAAACACCCAGGGCTTTTGTGTCAAGTTTTGCTGTTATTTTGTTGGCTTCATAGACCACAAAAATCATATGTAAAAGCCCTGATTTAAAGGTGACTGAAATGTTAAGCAGCTTTTGCATCATCAATGGTGTTTCTAAGATCAGTTTGGTAGATGTTCTTATCTTCAATCCTCAAGCCTCAGCTTGTGTGGAGTTTTCACACCCTTGCATTTCTTTACCCAAAACATTATTAGTCAAATTCTGCTACCAAAAGTAAAGTTTTTCTTCCAGGGAATATTATGATGTCCCATTAATAAAATGATAACAGTCCCAGCTGAAATCCCAGAAAAAACTAGAGGAATAGTTATGCTCTGTAACACAGGAGAAAAATAAAATTTGTGTCTGGGTAGCTGTTCTTTGCATTTCCTTTGAAAAATCATTAATAATCCAGCAACATGCACAGCAATGAGCAAACTGACTTTGATATTTGATGCATTCCTCAAAACCATCTCTTCTAGACTCAACTTTTCACAGAACCTATATTTCAATACTGAAATACAATCATTTTCATGGAATATTTATTATCAACACATCATCCATCTATCTGAAAATAGTATCATTAAAGCAAAAGCTTTCAGTGATCTGAGGAAAATCAAATGTTATCAAAGACTCAGTTAAATTATACTTTTTGTTTGTTCTCTCTGGAAAGGCACTGTGTCTTGAAATAATCAGGGGCAATGAGAGGTTGTTTGAAACCTTGCATGCAGATCAGGAACTCAAACACCAAAAATTTTATTTAATTAAGAAACTAATATCTACAAACCCATCTAACAACATATATTCTTTTATTTTATTTTCTCTTTTTTCTTGCAAATAATTTTTGTGAAAAAACTAACTTTCCACATTACATTTATTTTACAGTATTCTTAAAAATCACACTGAATGTCATTAAATCTAAGGAAACACAAGTAACTTGCTTCTTCCTTTGCAGCTTCCTTCCTTACCTCTGAAGGTGAAAGATTGGAGGGGGTGATTTTGGCTTCCACTTTCTTATTACATTTGAAGGCTTCAAATGTTCAAGGTTTTCTTTTCTTCTTTACATTGTTTAGTCTATGGTTCTTTTGCATAGTGAATTTTCATATGGAATATCACATGAAATACGTTTCATCTCTCTTTGGATAGCACTACAAAAGCTCTCAGAATCTTTTCACTATTTAAAAATGGCTTAGGTGCCTTTTCATTGAATACATGGATGGATCAATGATGCTTTCTATGAGATCAAAATGTGCTTCATTTTTGGTCCAAAAATTAAATTAGTAGATTTTGACTGCATGTAAATGGGCAAGAAAAGCAAAGAAGTGAAGGGATCTTACTAAGGGTTTTGGGTTTGGTTTTGGGTTTGGTTTTGTTGGGTTTTTTTTGGGTTTTTTTTGTTTGTTTTTTTTTTTTTTTCCATTTAATCAATTGACTAAGTTTAATAAAATGGCATTTCAAGAATCTATTAAAAGCATAGAGTAAAAGGGAGTGCAAGTCCCCTGGACAGATTTACCTACCCTGAACCTTCATTTGCTTTTCAATCACGTGTAGATTCATGACACTATTATGGACCAAAACAGAATTATAGTTTTACAGCAGCACTGGGGGATGGCAACAACAAGGCCCAGCACAAATGAACTCAACATCTGTTAGACATAACCTAGAGTTTGCCTCTCACAATTTCACGTTTATGAACACCATGAAGTCACAATTAAAACTGGAAATGGAGAGTAGATATGTTCACCCAGCTTCTGCCGTCTGAAAATTGGATGCCTGGTTCAGGTATACTCTGGTTTTTTCCTGCAGGTATGAAAGGCAATCCCATTAGGAGATAGACCCACTGAACATGCGACAACTGTCTCCAACATGTTCTGAGGTTTTTTTGTCTGGTGGCTTAACTTAAGTATGTGAATTGCAATTGATTACAGTGAAATGAAATTAATCCATCGCCAAAGCAGGAAGGGAGAGACAGGCTCCTTAAAACAGGTCTTACCTGTAATTGATGGTCTGCACTTTCCTAGACCTTTCAGAGAAAACCAGAATAGATTCAAATCACCTCTTTTTTTTGTCTGGTGGTGCATTGACATGTTAAAGATACAGCTTAGAGAAAGTTAAGAAAACTAATGCCATAATAGCAAACAATACATAATTGCTCCAGAAAATGTGTCAAACAAGTCAACTGTGGATGAAAACTTTTGCATTTATTTTTTTGTGCTTTTGTTGTTTTTTCTTTTTCTTTGTTTGTTTGGTTTTGTGTTTGTTTTTGTTTTGTTTTATGTTCTGCTTTTGTTTTGGTTTAGTTTTTTTTTGTTTTTTACAACTGGTATTCCATAGATGTCTTGAGGTCAGATCAAAATTTCCAGCATGACTGTTTATCTTCAGTGTTCTCTTCAGTACAGAACTGATGATCTTCTTCTCCTGCCTTTAAACAAACACCAATTTTTGCTGTATCTTATTTCCACTTCAGCCTTTTTCAGTATGTTCACATTTCTCTATCCTTTCTGATTTGAACAGTAGAACTTTCCTTATGAACAGAAGAAGCTTAGTTATTTAATGCCACACTTAGAGCTCAGATGCACCTACATAAATTCAGACTACAACATCAGCAGGGTTACTCTGAGAGTCACTGTGAGGTGCACTGGTGCTCTGCATCTAATTACAAGACACACCTTGGTTGGATGGAAATTGGTTTTATGGGGAACAAAAGTATGTCTTGTTCTTTCTACCTAAGCAGTGTAATAAAAATAGGATTATCAGAACTGTGTCAAGGTGTCTGAGAACCTGAATTTGGACCCTGAAAAATTGTGTCTTGTGTCACTTGAGTATTAATAAAAACTTTCCAGCTGAGAAATGCTACTTAAATCATAGGTAGGTGAAGCCTGTGGAGAATAGTTTGTCTTGTCAAAACATGTAGCAGTCATGATGATTGCAAATAGCAGAGACTTATTTATCTGATGAAGATCAGTAGAAGAAATGGGCAAGGCCCAAGTTCATCTTCTGCACCAACTGAAAGATTTGTGAGGCCGTGTCTCTGCTGGAGGTGGGTTGTTCAAATAATCTGTTAGGAACTTACAGTCCTTCCTCCCTAAAATCCAGAGTTTTCCTTCCTGAAAAGTTTCATGGACAATCACTACCCTCCCTCAGCTGCACACTTTCTCATCTATGCTCCATGTTTATGTCTCAAAGCCAAACAAAAAAGAGGGTAGAAGGCGTCTGGGAGTTCTGGTAACCCCACCAAATAGAAAAGGGACAATCCTTTCTATTTCTTCTCCTTGTCCATGCTTACGCTTTCTGCTGTGTCTCCAAAACAGGGATCCAAAAGCCAATTTCTATATAATCCTGTGACTGTAGTAGGGAGACTTTTTCCCCTGCAGTTTAATATATTAAGATGAATAAGTGCTCAGAGAGCAGGTGGTCCCATATTTATCTTCATCTTTAATTCTAAAACTTTTTATGTAAATCTGACCCTTAAACTACTGATATTACATAGCAGATATCTTTTGCACAAAACCTGCCTCTGTATCTCAAAATTCAGTATGAAGGAATTTAAATAGTTATATAAATATTATATATAATCTTATATAATATAATATATTGATGATATTGATGATATATATTATCTTATATATGTATATGATAATGTATGTCTTGAGATTGACATTTTGCTTTTCATGTATGCTCTGAAGCAAAATAAAATATATTCCATTCTGCAACAGAAATACTTAGGATTTAACACTTTGAAATAGTGTGTTTCTTCAAAATATCCGTTAACCATTACTGCATCAAAACTGGCAAAATAATTTTTTTGCTAAATTATTTAACTTGAAGAAAGTATTCATTTCTATTTGATTGTTTTCTAAGTAATATTATTTTTAGCTGTAACTTTCGCTTTTATTATTCACTTGTTTGTGAATCAACAATTTCTTCTTTCACTACTTGTATTCACAAAACTCAATTACTAGATTTCTCTATAATAATTAAAAAGTAAAACTTTCCTTTTTGCTTAATATAAGATCCAGAAACCAGGCAATCCTCTCATGAACCTCTGTTCTTTAGAGTTTTTCCACTGGAATTTTACTGTTTGACATATTTTCACTGAATATTTCAAGTAATTGTCCCTGTTACAGGTAAGGCTTAACTGCTCAAGATCTTCAAATTATTTTCAGCTATAAAACCATATCTCTTTTTTGTATTTTAACATTTTTTATTGGTGATCATTGGCAAGCACATTGTAACAGAAGAAACACAAAGATGATTCTCCACTGTTACAATGTGCATCTTTAACCTTGAGATGTTACAAGAATTAAAGAGTAGGATAAGAACAATCACATTTTCCTGGAAGGAATTTGTTCATTTACAGCTGTAGCATGAGATTTGATAAGATGATGATTCAGCTGGCGGGATGGAACGTGATAAGAAATGATAATAAATTGGCTCTAGGCCAAATTCATAAAAACAATGAAAAAATTTCCACAGAATTACACTTCTGACACAGACATATGCATAATGCTTTGGACTACATGTAAACATTTATTGATACTGGTATCCAGTAATCATTAATTCTCCATAAGGGAAACATTTTGAGCAGAGATAATCAAGGGATACCTAAATGTTTTTCTCGCTGTATGGTTATCCCTAAAGATACCTTAAGGATAAATAGTGAACCTTTCCTTCAGAAGCTATTCACAAACAAAAATAAATAAAGAGATAAATAAATGATCTGGTGACTCCTCTTAATTTCAGTGCATATGGGACAAAAAGAAAAGCAAATGAATATGGGAAGGTTCTTTTTAAATGGACTTTCGTCTTCTTCCCCTGGATTTCATCTGCTACCTTGGACTCAAGTTTTCTGTTCCTGTATTACAGAACATATCTGTAGCCCCATTTCACCATATACCCAAGACACCTTTCTGGGAGAGTCTGACCTTCAATGGAAGAGCTCTAGGTGGTTTGCCAGGATGTTACAGTGCCACATGGAAGATCTTGAAATGGAGTGGGATGAATAATTGGTGTCACAGACCTTGTTTGTTTTTATTGTCAGTATGGAATGACAAAGGACTAAAATCTATTTTTCACTTTTTCTTAATCATTTTATGGTTCCTGCTGCCTTACACCTGTAGAAAGGGTAAATCTCTTGATGTTTTCACATGATAGGCAAAGTACCTAAACATGAATGGCAACTGCTTTGCACTGGATATGCCACAGTATTCATTTAATCCTTATTCATTACTGCAGATGTTGCTTCTTATCCTTCAGTGAGATCTATTTTCTTGCAGTTGCTGTGGAATATGTTAGCACATCTGTGATTTTCTTTTATTTTCTCCAAATATTCCCCCAAACTAAACACACTGTCATGAATCCTGGTTTAGCATCTTCCTGACTACACTAATTTGTTGCAAATGAGTTGTTTAGTCTGCTTAAAGAAATCACTGGCAAAGGTATCAGGAATACTAGGTCTAATAAAAATATGTAAAAGAACAATAAAGTTCAATGGCAAGGTTCAGTCTTCTCCCTACTACGTGGATGAAACATACAGAGGAAAATCAGATAAGAATAAATTTTAAATGATTGATGTTGAGGCTGGAGATATTAAGGGCGAGGATGGAAAGGGTGAGGGTGAAAAGGGAAGAGGGTAAAGGAGATCCTTCCACTGAGTAAGAAGTTTCAGAGTGGATCTTGTTTTCTAACTTAAATTCAGAGTTGACCAATAGTCTCTGTCTAAAGGATTTAGCACCATTTAATCAATTGACTAAGTTAATTTTTTAAGATGATCAACAGAATTTACTACAATTGCAACAGTGACAATTTTAGATCAGGCTCTGCAATGGAATGACTTATTTCCACAGCTTCTAGCAAATCTCCATGAGGATGTCATAGTTTCTTTTTCCTGGACTGCATAGAGAAAAGTAGACATAGTACTTTACCTAAGAATTACTGCTCAGGATCACTAATTATAGGCAGGAAATTCAGCAGCTGAAGATCATAGTGACCTACAGCTGAGAAGATGAGTAGACTCAGTCTGCATCTCCTCAGATAATCAGTAAAAGCTCTGCCTGAAAAAGCTACAAAAATGCATTTATCATTTGATACATGGTGTAATCACATTCCCATCCATTTAATATTGACCATGCTGATTTATTGTAATTTTAGTTTCCTAAGAAAAAGATACTAAATACTACAAAATCTAAAAAATTAGAAAATCTAGAATCTAGAAATCTAAAATCTAGACTTCACAGAAGTCTAAAAAGCAATGATTTCAGCAATGATATTACCTTTATCAATTCAATCATCAAAAGATTATTGGAATCATCAAAGACATGCACAGGGAGTTTGTCCTGGTTCATTGAATTTTTTTTCTGTTCTAGAGACCCAGCTGTGAATTATCATTAGTATAGCAGGGGAAAACCATTTACACTTCTTTAAGCAATCTTAGAGTCTTTTTTGTTTTCCTCTTACCATCCCTTTCTCATTTTTGCTTGTTTTTGTTTTAGTCTATTCTTTTCTTTTACAAGCGACAAATTCCCTGCTGCTTTCATTATTGATTGACGAGAGGCCCATGCACCTGTGAAAGCCAAAAAGCAAAGCTGCTGAAAGATGTTCCTGAGTATTGTTTTCTTTAATGATGTGGAGCAGAACTGAAAATAATGGCACCCTCTTCACACTCATTGGAACCCAACCTGAAATAGTGTGCATGTTTAAAAGTCATAAAGGATGTTGTTTACTTTGATATAGTGGTATATGTGTCCATAAATTAAAAGCATCAGCACTGTGTACTTTTCAACACTCATTTTTTAACTTCCTCCTGTGCACACAGGCAGGTGTTTTTTTTTCTTTTGTTTCACAACAGTATAACAGTATAATTTTTCTGTTAGGTTGGTAAAGGAATATAAAAACACACTGCCTGTTATCAGCCTTATTTTTAGATTTACATATATTTATTAATATGTTCTTCCACATGGAGTTCTAAGGTGCCGACCACTGGGGGGAAAAAAAGTTGAGAAAGTGGTTTTAAATTATTTGTGCACTATTATTTTGGTTGATCGATTGCTTGGGTTTTTTTGTTTTGGTCTTTTTTTGTGCTGTTTTTTCTTTGTCTAGTTTTGTTTTTGTGGGGTTTTTAACATCACTGTAAGGATTGTTACATCTTTCTGAATGGACACAGAAGAAGCAGTAAATGAGAGAATGTTAGAGGTCATTACAGATGGAGACGATGGAAGGAAAAATGGGGAAAGACTTTACTCCAACCTTTCAGTATGTTAGTCTCTTTGCAGAGACTCAGCAACCCCGGTTATATTTTCAGATTATGACATCTTTGTATTTTGGTGAGGATTGAAAAAATACCATAAATTTATAAAGACCTCAATAATGTTCATCACTGTTTTACATTCATTTTCAAAAGCTAAATTCTGGATTTCTGCTAGTTGATGAAAGTTCTCATTTCCCTTCCTGGTGAATTTTAAGACGTGCTTTTACTCATGAAGTTTGTACCTCCAGGCTACCCTGTACTCTTGGATATCCATTGGCAACAGCATTTTCACACTTATTTGTGTGTTTTCCTATCTATTTTGTAGTCACAGTGATTAACTCAGTCTTGTGGGCTTTAGGAATGTCTCTGTGATAGAAGAGAACATCACAATGGGCTCCCCAAACAGTTTTCAGCAGAACTGTTCCATCCCCAACAAACACTACAAAGGGCCCAAAATAATCATAGAATCACAGAACGGTTTGGGTTGGAAGGGACCTTAAAGATCATCCAGTTCCAGCCCCTCTGCCATGGGCTGGGATATCTGGCACTAGACCAGGCTGCTCAAAGAATTGTTCCTAAATCTCCTCAGAGGCACTTTGTATTCCCAGGACAGGTCTGCTCGTGCATGCTCACAGCACGTTGACACAATTGTGATATTTTTGCTCCTAGAATTTTTGTTTAACAGGAGTAGGGAGATCTCAAGACACATCAGATAAAAGCCCTATTAGATTAGGCAAAATACATAACAGACATGTCCTCTGGCACTTAGTGACACATCTTTGGAGCTCCTATGAGACAAATTGATTTCCTAAGGGTATCCCTGGAGTGACATGACAGTCTTTTTTCCCTCCATTAGAGGACATTCCCTTGCAATGCTCTTTATCCCTGTGGGACTGAATGCTGAATAAAGCATTTCCCATTGTAAGAACAAGAGCAAAACTTAACCTTTAATCCTTAGCACCTTGGTGCTACAGACACGTCTGCAGGAGGACAAGATATTTCCTGTGAAAGTCAGCCTGCCTACTTGTTTGGCTGAGAATAAAGCAAGGAAATCTTCATTTTCTAGATAAAATGCTATGCATGGGTTGGACTTTTTCCCCTCCCCCTCTGTCTCTTGAGATGTGTTAGCAGCTGGGAAGATAATGTGTGTCACTGCAATATCTGCAACATTATCAAAGAGAGCAAGGGAATGGTCAGATCCCCATCACAGTAAGAATTTGAATTTATTCCTAAGGCATCAGCATCTTCACCCAGTCTCTGCCTGAATGACAGCTCAGAGTCTGCAAAGGCATCACAAGTGATC
The DNA here is from genome assembly GCA_013396995.1 of Dicaeum eximium. Taxonomy (NCBI): domain Eukaryota; kingdom Metazoa; phylum Chordata; class Aves; order Passeriformes; family Dicaeidae; genus Dicaeum; species Dicaeum eximium. The sequence goes on from VWZP01000550.1 coordinate 11,061, forward strand.
CTGGTACACTGTGAGCAGCCAACAAGGTTGACAGAGTTTTATAAAATTCAGCGTAGCTAGCTGCTTTTCTCAACCAGTTTTCAATCATTTTTATTTCTATGTGTATGTATGTATATTATCTGTGTGATAGCCTGATGCATTCCATACAAATTAAGGAGGATTTGCATGTATGTCTTCTTGTGAATTTTTTTTTTTTCTCTCTCTTCTTTTAGTAGAAAATCTGTCTGTCAAGGATGAGGTTCCATTGTGTTAGCTGCCATGTAAATATTCACTAAGAAGGAGACAGGAGACAGTAAAATTAAAAATAAAAAGTAGGGGAAACATTGTTATCCCTAAGAGGATGAAGTAGGGAATTTTTAGATGAATATTGTAGGACAATTAAAGACATTAACATAAAGTAGTAAGTCTATGCCATGGCTCAGGAATGACTGACCTTCTTTTGTCTTATCTTAGGCCAAGGTTTATAAGACAGATTTAAAGATATGCTTTTTTAAGCATTGATAATTTTCTTTGAAGCCCTTGACTGAAATTTTAGTGGGTCAGGCTATTGTTGTTGCAGACTGTGACTATTTCCCAGCTCAGGGCACTGATATTCTACTCACATTTTAAGCAGCAGTAGTTCCTACCAGAAAGCAGCATCAGAAAAGGCACAGGGGTGACTCCAAAGGCAGAAATCAAAGAGTACTAAAGGTTAAAGCTGAAGCAAATTTCCAAAACCATTAAGGAAATCATCTTTTGCTTCACTTCTAGTTGGCCACAGGCAACTATACTTCCTTTCTTTTTCTTTATCTTTCTTTTTTTCTCTTTCTTTCCTTCTTTCTTTCTTTCTTTCTTTCTTCCTTTCTTTCTTTCCTTCTTCCTTTCTTTCTTCCTTTTTTTTTTAATTTTTTTATTATTTTTTTTACACCTTAGTGGTAAAGTAAGCCACACCAGGATAAATGATATAAGTGATATGTGCTGAAGATTAGTTTACACGCAGATCAGGCGCTTGATTTTTGGGTCATAACCATGCATTAAACACACACATTATTGTCACAGGATAAACTCTGTGCAATAGGATATGGAATCACTGAATAATAGAATCATCAAATCATTAAGATTGGAAGATTGGAAAAAACCTTTAAGATCATCAAGTCCAACTGTCGACCCAGCACCCCCATGTTCACCATTAAACCATGTCTTTAAGTGCAAATTCACGTTTTCTGAACACTTCCAGGGATGGCGACCCCACTACTTCCCTGGCCAGTTTCTTGCAATACTTTACAGCCCTTTGTGTGAAGAAACTTTCATCTTGTCCTATCAATTATTATTAACTGGGAGAAGACACTGCCCCCCACCTGGCTACAATCACCTTTCAGGTATTTCTAGACAGTGATAAGATCCCCCCTGAGCCTCCTCTTCTCCCGGCTAAATATCCCCAGATTCTTGTCACAGGACTTTTGCTCTGGCCCCTTCACTAGCCTTATGAAATGGAGGCTTGTCTCCCAGTTCTTCAGCCCAAATCCTGAGTAATTTCCCAGAAAAACCTTGAGTCTGCATCAAGTACAGGTTTTGGAGCGTATTTGGAGCGTATAAGGAAGTATCTACAGTGCATTCAAACAGCTGATCTGGTAGTTTAGTGAAGGAATAAAGCCCCAAAGACTTTCAGAAGGTGAATATGGACAGCTAGAGAGAATTGGACACTTTGAAATAGGGTTCATAAGGAAGATTAGAGTAAGCAAGAGCTCTCAAAGGAAGTTAAAAGATTAGTTGAACTTGAAATCAAGGAAGTTCTTATTCATCTAAAGCACAGACATTACAGTCCAAGCACTCACTTGAACCCCTTGTCTAGTCCCTTGAAGATTAGGCTTCAGCTCTGGAGGACTTGGCCTCCCTTAACACTGCCTAGGTACAGCACCACCTGCAGATTGTTTTCTCATTGAAACTAGTTCGTGTTTCCTGTGCTATTTGAAAAATGCTGCATAAAAAAGACTGAGTAGAAACAAAAATCTTTGAGAAATAGAATAGTAGAAAATGGCGTGTAGCTGCTTGTGAAAAGAGAAAAAAGCTGAGCAAGGATTTTAAGGTGGTAAAGTTCATCATCAACATTATTTAAATGAACTAATTAATTTCTCATAGAAACCCATCTATTCTGGAATACCTAAAGTTCTTTTTTGGCTATAACATGGAAAATCATATGACAACAAGAAAAGATATGCTGTATTTCAAACTTTGGTATGTTACAGGAACATTCTTCCCTGCCTGAATTTACTGACTCCAGTAAATGATTTTGCATCATTTTCGTCAAGAGTATAAAGTGAGCTAAAATTATTAGCTGAGTTTTAAGAACCAAAATTCAAAAGGAATCAAACAATCTCCCCCATTTTCTTGAGGTAATTTATTAATCTCCAGATGACCAGATTTTGGACAGTAAAATGTCTTATATAATCCCAATTTTTCTACTTGACCATATATGCAGATATACATTGCCAGTATTGATTTTGCTGCTCTGGGTTACTCAGTGTCATCATAACTCATGCAGTGTATGGCATTATACAAATAAATGCATCCCACTTTGGGCTATAGATTAAGACTGACTTGAGAAACTCAATAAACTTTTATCTTTAGGGGAATATGAACTGACTGTTTTGACTTTCCTCAAAACTCAAATGATCTTCAAAATGTAACACATTTTGAACTCCTGTTTTTCTTTGTCTCTTTGTTGAATCTGTTCTGTTTTAGCTGACATACTCAACAGAGACAAGGACAGAGAGTTTCCACTTGAATTTTCCACTTCTTTTGGAGTTTATCCTTTTGCTTTCCACTACCCAAAGAATTCATTCAATTGTTTGTCAATTTTTTGGAATATGCAAATCAGAGGAGTCTGTGTTAAAAAAGGGGTGGCAACAGGGTGCTGTTTTACTATTTTGTTTATTACTCACTACTCAATGACTTTTAATTGACATTAAATTAAATTACTTTCTGACAAGTTGAATCTGTTTTGCACACAGCAGTAACTGTTAAGAAATCCACCTGTCTTTTTGTTAATTCATGAGCTTTTCCATCCACTTTTCTTCCTCTGTCCTTTTGGAGGGGGTAGAGGTGAGGGGGAGGAGTGAGCAGCTGAGTGTGGGTTTGACAGCTCATCAAGGCTAACCCTCCATGACTCCCTAACAGTGTGGAGAAATGGGATGTTTGGGAGCTCCTGGTAACAATGCATGAAGTTTCAGTTCACTTTGTTAAGTGGATGTTCCCTTTTCTTAAGATTACTATTACAGTAGTGTTAGGAAAGTGTATGTTTTCTAGTCACTGGGAATTCCTGTAGAGAACTGAATCAGTTGGTTTTTTTTTTTCCCTTTTTCCAAGTACATTAAGTTTTCCTAGTTTACTTGGATGTGGAAATACTACCTAATAACTGGCTTCCAACAGGACTGTCTGGCCTTGCTGAACACTAATGATAAAGAATCTTTGTTGCCTCACCCTAAGCATGAATTCGGAATCTCTGGTGCTATTGATGAAGATTAACATTGAAGAGAATTGATCATATTAAATTTTCCTGCTTCATGGGTGAAGCATTTCATAGCCAGGCAGCAACGCTTGAGACAGAAGTGGTTCATAACATGTAGGATGAAGCTCTTGTTTGTTTTATTGTATATGAAATCTCCTGCAATGGCAAAGTATCAGAAATACTTATGAATGGTGCAGACTGGTGTAGATGGTAAATAACTTGTTTTTGTAGTGTTTGCACAGGATCAGACACACACACACACACACACATTCATATACATCCAGGAACACTCAGGCTAAAACCAGGCATTCCTAAGAGATCAAGCAAATTAATTATATGTTACTAAATCTCATTATCAGAAATAAGAGCACCATGGAAAATAATAAGTAAAATTAATTATTCTCTTCCTGATTTTAGAAGATGTGCCTTGTTGGTTGTTTTATAGGCTATAGAATTGTAGCATTGTGTGATTTTGGGGGGTGCTGATTTTACTGGTGACTTTGGTATGGATAAAAGAAAGAAAATTGAATGCAATCCAACCTATAAAACACAGAAACAGGCTCAGAGTATACTGTACTGTCTTAGCAGTGAGCTGCTTCTTGTGGTCAAGATAACTGTGTTGCCTCTCACTTCTTGTCTGCTGATTCTGCAATTCTGGCTTGGATTCAGCCAGAGCCTTGAGTATTGGAGCCTCATGGTTGAAGGCAATGCAAATACAAATAATTAGTAGACAGAAAGTAAATACGTTTTCATAATTAAAAAATAAAAGCTAGGAAATCACAGAACAATTTTTGCTACTTTGCACTCTGGTCGATTTCTGAATATACCCAGAAACAGGCAGCCTGAATAAAGGTCTTCCATATATCCAAAGTTAATTTTATTCCTAGTACCTGATGTGAGTTTGGATTTGTGCTGAAAACAGTGCTCATAACACAGGGCTGTTTTCATTACTGCTGAGCAGTATTTACAGAGAGCCAAGGCCTTTCCTGCTCCTCACCCCACCCCACCAGTGAGAAGGCTGGGGGGACACACTGAGCTGGGAGGAGACACAGCCAGGACAGGACCTGACTCACCCTGAGTGATTCCCCATATCATATGGCATCATGCTCTGCATAAAAACTGGTGAAAGGAGAAGGAAAAGGGGTACACCATTGGGCAAAATAAAGCCCTGCTTTCATGGGAATATCTCAATACCTGCCTGTCCATGGGAAGTGATAGATTAATCCTTATCTTGCTTTTCTGGCATGCACAGCTTCTGCTTTACCTGTTAAACTGCCTTTATTTAAGCCCATGAGTTTTGTCACTTTTATCCTCCCCTTTCCCTTGGGAGGATGTGAACAAGTTGCTGTAGGGGGCTAAGGTGCCAGCTGGGGCTAGACCACAGCATCACCGGGTCAGAATTTGACAATTTCACTGAGCCAATCACTCTAGGCTGTCCTTGTTCTAATTGGAGAAATAAATACATGAATTTTAGGAAGAATTCAATGGTACCTTTACAGGGCAAATTTCTATCAAATGAATATGAGAAGATAATAAATAACTTAAATATAGATATAAAGATTCATAAAAGAGAAAAATCATTTGATGAAATGCATCAAAGTACTGCCAGAGCAGTGTAGAATCCTTAATTACTAGGTTATAAAATTATCATCTTTAAGATCAATGCAAAGTAAATAGGTTATTTCAAATCAAACGTCTTTACAAGTGAGACTGGCAATTTATTCCAGATCACTTAAAGGTGGTCAGGGCATTCTTGAAGCATGGTTCTAACCTGGGTTCTAACACAAAGATTATCTGTTTGGATACATGAATTTCAATTGACAGAAACACATCTTCCTAAAAATATTGGTCATCACTTTAGTCACTTCCATAGTTGGTGAACCTATATATCAGACAAAGAGAGAAGTCACAATCATCTTTACAGCTCATTCTGTGTCACTACAAGGCCACCTCTTAGGCTGGTGGTTCACAGCTCTTCAGTTGCTGTGTGAAATAATGTGTGATCAGCTACGAGTCTTGTGTTTTCATCGCAGATATTGTGAACTGAACAACTTCATGTGCTAACTTTGGACGCAAAACAGTTTGCAGAGTGTGATCATGAAATTAAAAAATGAGAGAAATTCTGACTGACGAAAGCTCTGGAAAGCCTCAGAAACATCTATTGATGGGCAGCATTCACATCTCTGCCTGGTTTCCTGACCTGGATCTCCTGCTCTGACTTTCTGGCTTTACCTGAGCCGTCTTTTGGCTATAAACATGCTGGGTGATCCCTGAGCTGTCTGAGCCTGATTTGCTGCCCCATGTGAGGGAGGTCCGTGCTGACACTCACCTTGTGACAGAGTTGGGCTCCTGGCTCACCATCCCTTGTGGAGCAGGCAGACATCACTGTTCCCAGACATAAAGCACATGCTATCGTGAGAAAATTAAACAGCTGGTGGGTCACTGTTCCAGTTAGCAGCCAGATGTCAATATTATATTACAGATGATGATCTGTAATGCAAGATAATCTTCAAAGGCTTGACTTAAACAGAGAACTTTACATCCACTTTGCCTCATGGGACATGATGGCCTGTAGAAATCTGGTTTTATTTTCCATCATGTAAGTTGGCTTTGGTGGTTTTTTTCCTCCACTTGAAACATTGATTTTTGGCTTAAAGCTGGTACCAAGACACTTTTGATTATTTTATGTATCTTAAATTACATCAGAAGAAAGTAACTCCTGTCATAAATATTAAGTAGGCATAGTTGAATATTTTATTCATCTTGGCTGTGGAAGAGCAGGTAAAAGATTTGTCTGTCATAACATGTAGACAGTAGATACAAATAATCTCACACCAGCATCTTTGATGTGTTTTTGAAGAGAGGTGTGTCAATTGGCTGTATAAAATATCATTGGGACCAAATTAAATTAAAACTATAGAATTATAGAACCAATGAGGCTGGAAAAGTTCTCTGTGATCATCAAATGAAACCATTAGCCCAGTGCTGCCAAATCCACCACTGAGCCATGTCCCCACCATCCTTCAAAGGACGGTGACTCAACCACTTCCCTGGGCAGCCTTTTTTGACCACCCAGTGTAGATCAAATAAAAATACCACACTCAGCAAGGGTCACGGTTAGGAAGTACACTCAAATACTTCTAGAAAAGCATTTGGAACTTTTTCAAGCAGTCTAGATGTTCAAAACCTGAAAATGTTGAAAATCTGTCCAAATGGAGAGGTGAAAATGGGGACTAGACTTCCTTCTTTTTATTCCATGTTCTGTTCATTGAATTAATCCTCAGCTGGGAGGGTTTGCAAATCTGGAGATAAAATGCAGTACTATTTTAGAAGGACCTAAGTGGATGGGGAGTTTAAAGTCCTTTCAAATTTGTTCCTGGTTTGATGTAATCTATATCTGACTTTCTAAATTTGCACCCATTCGAATGTGAATTTGACACAGAAACACCACTTAATGGGCCTTTTTTTTCCCTTTCACTTTCAGAATAAAGTGGTGGACACATTATTTCTAGAGATATCTCACCCAGAAGAAAACAGAGCACTCTACCACACTATCAGCATTCAAAAGCTTTTATTTTTTTGACTCTTACAACAGGAAACTTACAAATGTGTCAAATTAGATTAAATGGTAGTTTGCCCTGTTTGAAGAAAAATAGATGAGAAAAAATATAGAAAATTGCCATGAATTACAAGCTCAACAAAAAAAAAATACTCTGGCTGAAAGTCAAACTCTCATCTCAGTTTCATGTGTTTTCTCTGAGAAATTTCTCTGAGACAGACTTTGAAAGTAAATTATGTCACTCCTGTAGTTTTCACTTCTTCATTTGGAAATATGTAAGAAGTTTGCATTTTCATAAGTAATCAATATTTTCAAGTAATCAGTTTGATGGACTGAGTTTTCCAAATGTGATGGTGACCATCAACTTGAAAACCAAAAGCATGCCAGAAAATGAAGATACCTAAAAGAGACTACTTTCATATTAAAGTCTAGATCATTTGAGTTACAAAATTATAAAAGTTTAGCATCAGTTCTGCTTTGGGGATCATTTGCACAGTACAGTTTTTTACATCAGTGTGGTGTAAATGAATAGCTAGTAATGAAGAAGCTTCCATTTGAGTCAGCAGAATGAACAGTGGTTTCAAATGTCCTAAAATCCTTTTTTTCAGAGAGTTCTGGAAAGACAGAAGGAAAAATTTTACATTTGTAATCTGTAAAAAGGGGTTTATTTTTAGTTTTTATAGGTACATTTTTGCTCTCTTGTGCATTGATTTTGCGGCAGATCTGATGAGAATAGGCAAAGTGAGAAGAGTTCAGTTGATCAGAGGAGGAGTAATTTCACTGGCTCTTTCCTGCTCTCAGTTTTGATTTCACTTTGAAAAAGAAAAAATGAAATTTTCAGAGGTAAAGAGGATTTTGTGAAAAACATATGTCTGGATTCTACTTTACTGTACCTCATTATGAATCACACAGGCAGGGTCTTGGAGCCAAAGTTTCAGTCCTAGCTGATCACCCTGCTTGTTTCAGATATTACTTTCCTGATACATCTTTCTCCTACTCATTGTATACAAAGACATACACAGACTGTGTGTGTGAGAAATATATATATATATATATATATATATATATATCATAAAAATAGATATATTTTTCCCCTGGAAGCTCTGTGTAAACTAAATCAGTGAAAGAGTAACAGAATTATTTCTGCTACTTTTAGTAACAAATAAAATCTAACAGCTTAAAAACAGAAGGGAGGGGAAAAATATTTTCAATATTTCTTTAATTATATTTTAAAATTTTGAAAATCCATAATACTGGCAAGTTTTCTTCTCAGTGTATATGGATTTCTCATGCCCACATTGTCCCAACTACAGATAATGTCAGTTCCAAGTAAAAGGCTGTGTCACATCCAAATGGATGATGGGTTTTCATGTTTTTCTCACCCCTCAGTTTTCCATGACCATTTGGCCTGTCAGGGCATGAGGTTTACAATACTTTAAACATATTAAATAGGATATGCTACCACAGTACATCTCCAGAGCCCTACAGGCAGCACTCTGCTCTGCTTTGCCTTTTGTTAGAAAAGGAATGAAGTTCAAGGTCTTGCATGTTCTCTTCAAAGTATTCCCGCTCTTGGCTTAGGATACTCAAGGAAAAAAAAAACATCACATAAATCTTTGAGTTGAAGAATTTGGATGACAGTTTTAGTCCCTTGGTGCAAGGAGCTGTCTGCAGGTACAGGAGAGCAAATGAGAGAAAAATGGAATATTTTCAGGGGGCAGTTCAAGGCTGAAAAGTAATTCACTTCAGGAACTTGGAACTGTCATAAGTGTCACCACTTCTCACTCTAAGTGCTTTTCTAACAATACCTGGCAACTTTCATCTGAAGAAAAGGAGAACACAAAGGAAAATAAGTCACATCATTACAGGTATTTCTTTCTCAGAGGGCAGTGGAGAAAAAAATTAAGACCTGAGACTTAGTCATATCATTTAAAACACTGTGAAGAACCTGTATATACTAGAAAGAAGGATAAGAATAGAAATATAGAAATAGAAATAGGAATAGGAATAGGAATAGGAATAGGAATAGGAATAGGAATAGGAATAGGAATAGGAATAGGAATAGGAATAGGAATAGGAATAGGAATAGGAATAGGAATAGGAATAGGAATAGGAATAGGAATAGGAATAGGAATAGGAATAGGAATAGGAATAGGAATAGGAATAGGAATAGGAATAGGAATAGGAATAGGAATAGGAATAGGAATAGGAATAGGAATAGGAATAGGAATAGGAATAGGAATAGGAATAGGAATAGGAATAGGAATAGGAATAGGAATAGGAATAGGAATAGGAATAGGAATAGGAATAGGAATAGGAATAGGAATAGGAATAGGAATAGGAATAGGAATAGGAATAGGAATAGGAATAGGAATAGGAATAGGAATAGGAATAGGAATAGGAATAGGAATAGGAATAGGAATAGGAATAGGAATAGGAATAGGAATAGGAATAGGAATAGGAATAGGAATAGGAATAGGAATAGGAATAGGAATAGGAATAGGAATAGGAATAGGAATAGGAATAGGAATAGGAATAGGAATAGGAATAGGAATAGGAATAGGAATAGGAATAGGAATAGGAATAGGAATAGGAATAGGAATAGGAAAGAAGAGAAGAGAAGAGAGAGAAGAGAAGAGAGAGAAGAGAAGAGAAGAGAAGAGAAGAGAAGAGAAGAGAAGAGAAGAGAAGAGAAGAGAAGAGAAGAGAAGAGAAGAGAAGAGAAGAGAAGAGAAGAGAGCTGACCTGAACTTTCAGATGGAGTTAATTGAATCTATTGAAAGGTTGCTATCTTGTGTGCAGGAAGAAAAACATTCTATTTATTGTATCTAAAACCTTGTACCTGAAGGCAGGACATGCACTGCCAGCACTCCATGGTGGGTGATTTCTTTGATATTATTCAGTATTTTCTTGTGTGCTCCAGCCTGTCCATGTGCAGCTGTCTGGAACCACATGCCTTATTTTCATATTATTATTAATTTCTTTAAAGCGAGACTGCATTTTTTCAGGCACTTGTAAAAAGCCCAGTTAGATAAGCTTTATTTTTCCTGCAGTGGAATTACCCAGTTCTAACACAGCAGAAGAACTGTGGCTGCTAAAAGCTGTCAACACATTTTTTGTGTTCTTTGGCTGTAGTACATAAAGGGAAGGGAGTTGAAGAAGGTCAGCCTGGAGTTCAGTAGGGCTCGGGTGTGACCTGTTCAGATCGAATACATTTACCTCCTCCCATCTGAAATAAATTTGGACTGCCTCCTGATGTAGCTCCACTACTGTCTCAATCTGTTAGCAAATACAAGAATCATTGTCTTGTTCCATGTCTACTTTCTCAGTGTTTGTTTTAGGGCTTTTTTTCCCATGCTTTCTTTCTGACTAATGAGCCACAGTTTTTTAATTCCTTTGCCTGCAGGCATTTATAATTTTTCCTCATTTTAAACACAATCATTATGAAAATGAGAATATTTTTATTAATTCTGTCACAATTTCATTGTTCATAGACACAGATTTTTTTTCTCTTTTTCTTATTTTCTGACAGATCTGAAATAACTAATCATGCAAGTCTGCCTGAGTGGAAAGAGTGGGGAGGGGGGAAATTTGGAGTCAGTTTGCTGCTTGACTTTTGATTCAGTTGATCTGATATTTGATGCTGTGCTATATAGGTGTCAGATTCAAGAAAACTAAATATATCTAAAAGTGAAAAGCATTTTTATGAGCTGTTTTTTGGTTTATCCTCAACACTAAGACTCTGCTCTGTGCTCACAATCTGAAGAGGAAGAAAGAAAATTCCTTATCAAACCCTAAATATTTCACTGAATAAACTTATTTCCCAGAGGAAAGCTGAGGAAGTAAATGTAGTGTTGGGAATGGGCATAGTGCTTTCTGTGCTCACACTGTCCTCTGTCGGGTTTTTTGGTCCCAACAAGGATGGAAACCCAACCCCCTGGGCTCTTTGGAGGGGGTTCCCCTGCTGAATTCTTTTCCAAGGGTGAAGAACAAGCTGGACTCTCTTTCTCTCAGTCTTCAGGGTTTTGTTTATTCTTATCTTAAGTTCAGCACTGTCTGGACACCAGACTCAGCATGTGAGAAGCAAGGCACAAAATGGACCCTGAGCACCCAAAATCAAGGCCTTTTGAAGCTGTTTAACCCAATTAATTTCTAACACGTACTTTGTTTCTACTTTTCTACCAATAACTTCTACTAAACTATGCATGTAACTTCCACATTACTACTTGCACTAACCAATAATTTTCTACCACAAGTACTACAGAAAATGGAGCTGAAAAGGGACGAGAAGGAAGAAGGGACAACACCCAAAATCCTCCATCTTGTCTCCTATTCACTCTCATATTGAAATCCTAAAACTCTAAATTCTTCACTCAGTGATACACTCTGTGAAAAACTACTACTACTATTACATATTACCTGTGTGCTCTAACTCGTCCAAAATTTTGGCAATTTTTCCCAGGGATGAAGGTTAAAAGCAGTGCTCTACTGAGGGTCAGAGTTTCTTGAAACAGGCAGAGAGACATTCTCTGTGCCCTGGATTCCAACAGTCCTCAATCTGTAAGGTAAACTCCATGGCTGAGGCAGAGCAGTAGCACAGGGAGTTGATAGCAGATTGCAGTGAAGCAAACATGGAAGGGGTGGAGGAATACAGGTAATGGAAGACATGCAGGTACTAAAGGGGGTGACCAAGTGGCAGAGAAAAGACAATGGAGGACAAATTATAGAAGCACTTTGTGCTGCAGCAAAGCAATAGGCTTGTCATGCATTCTTTCTTTTGTTGTGTTTGCATGAGGAATATTTTGCTTCCTGTACTTTACTCAGAACAAAAAAGAACACAGTATTGTCCTGAGCAGGTTTGCTGAGTTTGTGCAATCTGGGGAGGCCCAGCTGCATACCAACTGCTGCAGTCATTACCTTTTTCCTATTTTGTTAGCTCTCAAATAGGTGTATTTGGCTTTTGGCAAGATGGAGTGCAAATGTAGCAGACAACAGAAAACATGTTATCAATAATTTACAGTTGTGTATTATCCATTTCTTAGCAGGAACTGTGCATTAGGTATTTTGTAATATATAAAGTCACTTGCCCTAAGTTAACATGTGTAGTGCTCAGCTGTCTGTAAATCATGAATTACAAACCTGCCCCTCCAACCCACACTCTGAAGAAATGGAAAAATGACCTGAAAATTTCTTATGTCCAGAGACTATCTGAGAGATCACCTCTCAGCTGCTCTGCCACCATTGTCTTGTAAAAAATATACTAATGGGAATGACCCAAGAGGGAAGAGACTGGTCAGGGATCTTAGACCCTTGTATTTCCAGGCTTCAAAATTTACTGGGCTATACCATTTCACACTGAAAGAAATAAAAACAAAACCAAAAATCCCCATAAAAATTCTTCAGCTATTTGTCATGGAAAATAGTCTGCAAGGTTTAAAAAAAACCCAAACAAAACAAAAAGTAAAGGCTTGTGAAGGCTTCTACAACAATCGGCTAACTCATAATGAAGTCAGGTTTGTTTGCCCACACTGCATGATTTCTCACAGCAAAATGGAAGTTTCTTCATCAACTTTGGACAAGTGTTCTGTTCAGATGAGTCACACAATATTGCCGAAAAATTTTGAAGACCACTCCATTGGCAATCTTTCGGAAAACAGAGACACACTTAGAGGCCACTAGGCTGGAATGAAAGTTGTGCCTCACAAAGCTGCAAGTACAGTAAGTGTAGCCTCAGAAGGTGAAGCAGAAAGTGTCAAATACATGACAAATAATTTTTTTTTTTTTCACTTTCCAAGCAAACGAAAAGGATTTGTTTAGCATTACTAGGGTCTATTTGACATGGGTAGTTTCAGCATTCTCTCTGCAAAGAATGCAGCCTTAGCTCTGTGAGTCTGCTTCTGGAAGAAGATAGATTCTGCCTTACATGTAAAATTTTGAAACCTAATACTAGTGGGATATTTGAAATTGAATGGTTACCTTTTTACTTTCTAGTACATGCTGGTTCCAGAGCCATTTCATGGAAGAAAAGGTAGACTTGAAGACTATCCATAAAAATATCCATAAAAATCATTTCTATAATCAGAGCATGAATGACTTTTTGCTTTTTAGACAAAATCTTTCAGGGTACCTTGATTTCTTAGTTGTGCTTGCCTGAGTGTGTTACCATGGTGATTAGAATATTCTGGAAATTAACTTTGCTTTATGATTATTGCGAAACATTAGTGTGTGAGCTGGTGATCTGTATTCCAGGACCAGATCTTGAAGAGACAATAACCTTTTGGAGATTAGCAGCTTTTCCACTATGAAAAATAAAAAGCAACCGAGATTAAAGAAGGCCAGATTTGTAATTGATGGATTGAACCATTAGTGATTTCACTCCAGTTACACCTCTTTAAACCAGCCAGAAATCCATCCCTGTATGCTGGTAATTTTCCACCAAAAAGCAATTGGATATGTAAACACTATGAAAATGAAGCAGCAAAACCAGTCAAACAAACCAGCTGCCAAATCATGTGTCTGCTGCCAATGACCACTATCCTTCAACACCCTGGTCTGTCAGTGAAAATACTCCCTTTGTTATTCCACAGTTACAATTGCAGTTTCACTCTTTCAAGAGTGGATAACAATGACAGCAGCAACGACACTCTGATTCTTTCTAGAGAACAGAGATTTCTCCTTACTGGAAGTAAAATAACAGGAGTTTAAGGTATGTCATCTAGATGGATGTACACTTGTTATTATACATAGACATTTGTCTGTTCTTTATAGATTTATTTCCTACTGACAACTGAAATAATTTTGGCAAGATCCCTGTAATCCTTGTAAATGGAGGTAATCACTGATATGAAAAATGCATAATTGTTGAAAAGGTAGAAAATTTAAAGTGGGAAACACCATAGCACGAGTGGGTTCTGATCCCGGCTAACCTCAAACTCCCATCCCCACTGCCCCAGCCCCTCTCACTAAGCCTGGAGCACTTCCTCTGCCTCCTTCTTCACTGACCTTGGTGTCTGCAGCGCAGTTCCTCTGAGGTTTTTCTCATTCCTCACTCCTATCTGCTGTTCAACAGGTTTTACCCTTTCTTAAATATCACAGAATATTCACCTTATCTCTTACTCCACTATGTGGAGTTAAACAGGAAAGATCCAAGATCCCAAGACAGACATCTATGTCACCTGTAACCATTTTGGAGGTTGAATGTGGTCCTCTGACAACTGTTCTCTGAGACCAAGCACCCCATCTTGTTTTATCCATCTGGTTGCCCAGATGTGTTCACTTGAATAAGCAGAAAAGTTTGACAAACTGTGTCAAAACCTCTCAGAAATCAAAGTAAATGATGTCCACCACACCTTCCTTGGCCACAAACACAGCTTATCACAGGAAGCAATCTGGTTGGTCATGCAAGATTTAACCTTGATATATTCATGCCAATTGTTGCAATTCACTTTCTTTTTTTATGTCTCCAGATAAGTGTTTCAAAAGGGTTCACTCCATGATTTTTCCTGGCACTTGTGTAATTGTCCTTTAGTCTTCTGGATTGTCACCTTTTGAAAATCATGTGTGATAGGTCCTTTTTTGCATTCACCAGGAATCTTCCCAAATCTCCCCAGCCTGTTCACAGAGTGGCTTTTAAGGACATTGGCTATGTCTTTCAGCAGCCTTGGAGGTATCTTCTTGGATCCCACAGCTTTATAGGGATTGATTTCTCTCTAAAAATCACTGATTCTTCCCTCATCCCTTGATGGTGCTTCCCCTTGCATCCTTTCTCTGGTCACAAATGTCTGAGCAAAGATGGCACTGATTTCCTTATGTCTCTTATATGTATATCTTAATGGTCTGATTGGAAACTTTCCCATTCAATTATTTAATTTGTCATTCACTGTGCCAATAACCAATGTAAAACCCAGAAGACATGGAGACCTAAAAAAACCAAACCAAAACAAAAAAAGACCACAATACGTATATATTGGTTCCTAATTCCAGACATTTTTTATTTACATTCTGGACTTTTTCTCTCAAATTTTCTTCCTTGTGTCCCATTTTTTTCCCACTTTTTCTCTTTTGACATTAAAAATACCACAGCAGGGCTTAAAAACATTCTTAAATGAGTAAAAATGGCAGAATTCCTCCTTTCCTGTACCCCAGCCATAAAAATTAGTTTATATTGACTGTAATCTGATGGGTGATTGCTCTGTTTCAATAATCAGGGTGCTTGAACTATGATGCATAGGCACTGCTCTGTTTTGAAGTACTCTTGAGGAAGAAAAGAATCAGACCTTAGTTCTTCAAGGCTGAACATATCACACAAAAGCCAAAAGGTCCCACTTTCACAAATCTCAGCAATGATTCAGAATCTTAGTAATTTTTCAAATACAAGATCAAATTGGCTTTTACTGAGGTTCAGAGGACCAAGCTCTTAAGCAATCTGTTGAATTCCAGAAAGCAATTTATATGCTATTGGAAAAAATTCTGATTATGAATTTGATGTTGTTTTGATTTGATACCTGTGCTTGACCATGAGCAGGGTTCAGAGGTAAGTGGCAAGCAAAATCCTTGGTCTGTAAAAAAGACTTCACCTTGAAGTGAGGGAATAAAGAAGGGCAAACACAAGCTATTCAAATTTTCAGAGTGAAATGTAAGAAGCAGAGATTACCTTGAGAAGTTAAAGCAGATGGTCATTTTACACAGTGTGTTTTTTAGAGGGTAGTCTTCATTATCACAGTATTGGGATCTGTAATTCACAGAATCCTAGTGAAAATGGTTTGCACACCAGAGAAAATCAAGGTTTTACTATGGAATAAAAGAAATATTTCTAGGATCAAAGTGGGTGCACTAGTACAACATTTCTATATGTTGTGGTTTAACCCTGGCTGGGAAGTCAGCCCCACACAGCCACACACTGACTTTCCCCCTGTAGGACAGGGGAGAGACTCAAAATATTAAAGTGAGAAAACTCACAGGTTAAGAAAAAGACAGTTTAATAGGTAAAGTGAAAGCCATGCATATTTAAAAAAGAAAAACAAATAATTAACTGACGAGTTTGGGTGGGCAGGCAGGTGCTCAGCCATCAGGACAGCAGGGCCTCATTACACATAAGGGAGACTTGAGAAAACAAATGCCATCACTCCAAATATCCCCCTGCTGGTTCTTCTCCCCCAGCTTTATATGCTGAGTGTGAGCCCATGTGGTCTGGAATATCCCTGGGGTCAGCTGGGCTCAGCTGTCCTGGCTGTGTCCCCTCCCAGCTCCTGTGCAGACCCAGCCTCCTCCCTGGTGGAGTGGGATAAAGAGCAGAAAAGCCCTGGTGCTGCCTGAGCGCTGCTGACAGAAACAACCCAGAATTATCAACACTGTTTCCAGCACAAATCCAAAGCACAGCCCAGCGCTCTTCCCTCTTTACTGGGAAGAAAATTAACTGCATCCTAACCAAAACCAGCATGCTACAGCAGGGACAGTGCATTTCTATGTTCTGCACCATGGGCTGTGTGTGATCTGGCCACCTCTGCTGACCCATCTCTGCTCAGCTGATCTCTCCAGCCCAATGTCCTCTGCAGCTGCCAGAGCCTGTGCAGGCAGAACCAGCCAATGGAAAGGGAGATACCAGACCAGAGACACTAAGCCAAACTGTTCTCCCTCTCTCCCTCCCTCTTTTTTTTTTTTTAATTATAGCAACCTAGACAGATGGGCAGGCACAGGAAGGTCTCATGTTACATGGATGGTGAAGATCCTGAAGGACTCTTGGAGGTACAGGCAGAGTAAAAGACAGCAACCAGAAATTATCTTTGTCAAAAATGTAAATGTCTGAGGTTTTGAGAATCTGAGGGGATAATGGCTTGGACAAAGCCTGTGGGTATTTTACCATGTTCTAACTCAAGACTAGTCAGTTGTGAACTTGGTATTTTTCAGGTCTGTGGTATCTATCTAGAGGGAAGAGCAGCAGGGGAAAGTCACACCTCTGTTGAATCAGATCAAAGTTCTGTCTTGTCTTGAAATGTTCCTTTCCAGCAGCAAATGGCTATGGAAGTGTATAAGAACAGAGGAAATGTATGTGGCATCTTCCCTTCTCCCTCCCCTATTATATACACTTCCTCAGCTTCCAGCAATCTGTGAATAATGGATAATTGAGAACATTTAAGAAAGGATCTGCTATATAGGGATGTGCTCAACTGCAAATAATGTTCACAGTTTAGACTTCGGGAGATTTTGGAAGCAATTCCTGAAATGAAAAAAAAAAACAAAAAAAAAACAAATGTGCAACTCATCACATTGCATTAATTAAATTTTGAAGAAGCATTCATGTACCAAATATAGTATATTTTTGTGACATTTAAAAATGTTTTGATTCTGCAATGATCTTTTATATATTTTAACCATCAAAAAGCCTATAAAGTCAGTAGTTTTTCAGCATTATTAAGAAAAATAAATGCTTTTAAACAAATAAGGTGACTGCTCTTAGTTTTTCAAGCATTTATTTATTTGGTTTTAACCAGGGAATGTAATTTAAAGGAATTTTCCAGATGAAGAGTACTGGTTAGAAAAATACTGGGTTTTTTAAAAATTCTTGATAAGGATGCAGACTAACTACTTGATTATTTCTTGTTTCCTCCCCCCAAAAAAAACTTCTGCCAGAAAGAAAGGAAAATTGCTAGGAATATGGATGAACATGGAAGAAGGGCTGATAAAGAGTAGAAAATTTCTCTGAGGAGGAAAAGCAGAAAAGATAAATTGCAAGGTAATGTAATACTCCTTGTATAAAACTCAAAGTGCAATAAGATTGAATTATGAGGAAGGTATGATTATGCTGTTAAAGGATACACACCATTATGCAAAATGTTAAAGAAAGAAAAAGTGATATGTGACTACTGAACAAGATTCTGTCTACGATAAGTGGTGGTAATAAAAAATATTCATTTAAAATTCTAAATGTAATACTTTTCACATAATATTATTTATTAAACCAAAATATTGCATTCTCTTCTCTCACTTTGCAATTCAATCTTAAAAGATTAGAGAGCATTATTATTGAAAAAGTAAGAGGCTTTCAATTCTTGAAAACTAAAGTCTTTAATAATGAACTCAACGTAAAGGCATAGAAAAAGTCAATCATGATTTTTTAATACAGCAGTCAGCAAAATTTAGAGGAAGAGATGATCAATAAAAGCAATTATAAAAGGATATGTTCATGGAAAAACATTGACACACAAACTAACAGAAGGAGTCTGGCTTCCCTCAGCCTGCCTCCATTGTGTTTTCCAAGGGAAGTTTTTTATCAGTCCTGAGATCTGCAGTATAAGAAAAAAGAAAGAAACCCGTAACAGTAGTTGAATTCTTTGTGGTCCTTCATTCCAAGTCACCCTCCTGTCCTTTACCTACCTTTCTGGGGATTTGTCAGGCACTTACTGAAAACTGTTATTTAAGTGCACTCTTAGTGCAGCTCCTTTGGTTTTCTTTTTTAACTCCCTGTAGTTTCCAGACCATATGTTCTTTGACAGTCTTTTTAATTAGTGACAGATGGATGAAAGACTTTTAGATCCTAGACTGAATTTCTTGCTGTTGTGATTTTTTTCCTTAAAATGAGACTTTCCACACACTATTAATTTCTCAAAATACTTTGGTGTTGCTTCCCTCTCTCTCTTCTATCAATGCTTTTGTTTTGTTTTCAGCAAGTAAGAAAGAAAGAAAGAAAAAAAAGATTATTCATTTGAACTGTGGGGTTTTTTTTATCCTATCTTCAGTGGCAGCTGATGATCCCGTAGGTCTAGTCTGCTCCTCATTCTGATTAGTGTTCTCAGGATTTCTGACAGAAAAGTCTGGCATTCAACTAAGTGAATTACACAACTGTTATAAAGAGTTTGATACTTTATTTTAAAAGCATGTCCAGGAGACTGTCCACTGCTATGGGTAACAGAGCTCATTGGACATTTAAGGTCTTTATAAATTACTTGCAAAAGAGTTGCTCTTCCTTTTGCTCATTAAATAGTACCTTGCTTCCAGGGAATCTGGTACTGCACATGCTGTGATTTTACAGGCATTTTCAACACATCAATATTCATTTTCAACACATCAATGTTCTTCCAGATAAAGAACAAAAAAAAAAAAAAAAAAAAAAAAAAAAAAATACAATGTANAAAAAAAAGAAAATTAGCACTTAGCCCCTCATTTGATCTACTAATCCCCTAAAATTTATTTATTCAGGGAAAAAAGAACAACAAAGAAGACCTAGTTTTATACTTAAGAATATAATTAATAACGACAAGTAAACAGGATGGAAATTCAATTGTTGGCAACATAAGAAGTGTTGCTAGTGCTGAGCAGAGAAGGTTGCATTGAGAACTCCCAACAATCTTCCAGGGTCTGAAGGGGCCTACAGGGAAGTCAGAGAGGGACTCTTCATCAGAAACTGTAGTGGTAGGACACAGAGCAATGAGTACAAAGTGAAAGAGGGGAAATTTAGGTTAGATATTAGGAAGAAATTCTTTGCTGTGAGGGTGCTGAGACACTGGAACAAGTTGCTCAGGGAGGTTGTGGATGTCCCAGTCCTGGCAGTGTTCAAAGCCAGATGGGATAAGGACTTGAGCACCCTGGTCTAGTGGGAGGTGTCCCTGCCCAAAGTAAGGAGGTTTGGAACTAGATGATCTTAAAGGTCCCTTCCAAACCTTGAAATCCCATGATCTAATTGTAAAAGGTTTTATTGTGTAGATGTCACAGGTAAACCCCAGCTGACAACTAAGTACCACACAACCTCTTCTGCATCCCTCAGTGGGGAGGAGAATCCAAAATAAGATGTAGATTTTGTGAATTCAAAACAATATAATAATTGAAACAAAATAAAATAGAATACTAATAATGAAATAATTGAATGTATAAATAAAATTATAATAATAAAAATATAATACTAATGCTCGAAGTGAATAAGGGAGAGAGAAGAAGACATAAAATTCAAGGCAAACAAGTGATGAAAAATATTGTTGCTCACCACCCACTGACGAATGCCCAGCTGGTGCCTGATCAGTAATTGGTGGCTCCCAGACAACTCCCTCATTTCAGACAACTCCCCCCAGTTTATTTACTGGTATGACATTCTCCTGTGTGGAATATCCCAGTTTGGGTCACCTTTCCTGGCCATGCTCCCTCGTGGCTTCTTGAACACTTCCCCTGGAAGGGCATGAAACAGTGAAAGTCCTTGATTTAGAGTAAACATTACTGAGCAACAGCCAAAACATCACTGTGCTACCAACATTCTCATACTAAATTCAAAACACAGCACTGTACTAGCTACCAAGGAGAAAATTATCTCAACAAAAACCAGGACAGTAGACACTGTCATTAAATTATAACTTTGAGAAATATTTATCCAATAGCACCTACCACAACTACCCAAACCTATGCCAACGTCCAAAATAAAGCTCTTTAGAAGCAGACAGTTTGGAATGACAAGATGGTGGCTAGTGTAGATATTAATAAACATCTTTTTCTCAGCTGGAATGGGATGGTACTTGCCAGCAACACACCCAAAATTGCTAGATATGACAAAATGGATTCTGTATATACCTTCTATTGTATATTATTGGATAAAACGAGACATTAGCATCTCTTAGCCCTGCACAGGGAACAAATAATGTTCTCTTTCATTGGTTGGCCAGAAGAAATAATAATAGAATATTTTACCATCATATGCCTTGGAGGATTAATCTAGTAGTATATGAAACTATTTTTATCTTCTATTAATCTACCTGCTGATTTACACAGTTACTTTCCTTATTCATGTCTACCATTTTGCTGCTTTACTATGAGCCTTTAGGATGAAGAGGGAGATTGAATGTGTCCTTTAAATATTGCTTCAATTTCCTCTGTCAGAACCCCTGCTAAGAGACAAGAAATAACATGCAAAGGAACATATTTATCAAACAGGAACACAGTGATTGTCATTCCTTATCCAGTCACCACTATTGTTTAACTTACTATACTTTTTTCCTGAGTAAAAAAAATCCTGGGAGATTGAAGAGGATAATGTATTTTGCATTAAAAAAAAGCCTTTGGGATGAGTTCCTTGAATTTTTACAAAGGAGAGGAAAAAAAGTTTTTGTTGCTGAGCTGTTTTGGAAGAGCAGATTGAAGGCCTAGAGCTCAGCAGCAAAACTGCTGCACCTGTAGCTGTGTGACAGTGATGAGCAGCTGGTGGTGATTAGCACAGCAACAACCCATCCACCCAACGTATTTCACTCTGAGAGAGAAAAGAGCAAGCTGCAAAAAAAAAACCAACAGAAACAACAAGCCTTCACTGCCTGCAGCCTTCACTTTTCTCATCAAACCTTAGGGGGGGGTATCTTTTTGACAAAGGGATCTCAAGAGCAGAAGCAGTGTGGTGTATGTTTGTGTTTGCTCTCCCACCCTTAGTTAGGGCAGACTTGGAGGAAACGTAAAAAGGAAGTTGACACCGCGATCAAATTTTGCTAGTTAAGCTCAAAAACAACATTTTACTACGGATATCAAAAATTAAAAACACCTTTTTCATAGTAAGTAGGCTGTTATCACCCTTATAGAAAAAGGTGGCTGTGCTGAGTGTATGTATTTTTCTGAATCCAAATTCATGTTATTGTATCAAGCTACTTCTTTAAATAACCTACAAAGCAACACCAAAAATGACAACTGATATCATATAACTCTTGGATCAAGGTCCATTCAATTTGCAGAACTGTAGAATCACAGAATATTCTAAGCTGGAAGGAAGCCACAAGGATCATCAAGTCCAGCTCTTAAGTGGATGGCCCATAGGGGGATCAAACCCACAGCTCTGGCATTATTAACACCATGCTTTGGCCATCAGGGAGCTGGAAAGTAAAGCCTCAAGTCTTAACTGAGCTTCAAGCCTAAATTTCAATCTCATCCCTTGAAAGCTGTTGAGTTCAAGCCAAGATGGACACCTCAGTTGTAATAGATGAACGAGCAATGAAAGGGTATTTAGATGAAATTTTAAGATAAAAACCACATACAGAACCAGTGTGAAGGCATCTCTGGAGGATGGCTGAAGAAAGGCCAGGTTTGTACCTAGCTGGAGATTGAATGTCCCTAAGGATGGAGACTTCACAGCCTCCCTCTGCTGGCTGTTCCTGTGTTTTACTCAACTAACAGTTAAAAACTATTTTCTTCCGCTTAAATGGAATTCCATGTATTTCAGTTTGTGCCCATTGCCTCTTGTCCTTTCATGCCATGTCACTGAGAAGTATCTTCCTTTCAGTTATGTCAGTACTTTAAAAGAAATCAGATTTTTGTCTGAATTTCTAAATTCTTGATAAATCCTGAATCCATTAATATATTTTAGTATTACAGTATAATCTAGAGATACCAGGTCAGATGAATTCCCGAGATAATGTAAGAAGATGTAGTAATCTACATGGGTAAGGAGAAAAAAAAAAGAAAGAAAAGATGAAACTGGAAAGTTTTTTCTTCATTTTCACGACAGAGTGGTGTCAGAAATAGAGACAGATCCTGCTTCTTTTCATTTCAACCAGACTGCAATTTTTTTTGCTGGAAGAAACCACACCATTTAAGTTTCAGACCTTATAATTTCATGCTCTTCACTAATTAGTCAATTTTTTTCTTGTGAGTGAATGTTTGCTTTTTACACGATTTGTTATTTAAAACATCTAGTTTATATAAAAGCCCTTCCATGAAATAGGAGTAATATATTTTTATTTTAGAATATATTTATTTAAGTTTTAGGATAGAGAATTAGTTGTCTTTCAGACTATAATCTTTCATCTATATGAGCAAGATAATAAAACCGTGGGAAAGTGTGACTGCTTTATAATTATCTATGCTGGTGGGACACGGTGTTTATTTAAAAGTAGAGAACAAAAAGGCTGCTACTTCAGTGATTTATAAGAAAGTAGATCGGCAATAACTACACTGGTTCCTTCACACTTGTACTTCTTTTCTAAAATTAGATACTGGGTTTTTATTTCAAGTGCTTAGAGTTACATTAATGAAGGCTTATCAGATACTTCCTCTAAAGACCTTTCAAATCACCATAGCAGAAACACAGAGGTCTCCTTTTATCTCTGTGGCATTTTTGTTCACATCTGAAGGACATTAGGGGAATTCCTGGCTGCAGCAATGTCCAGAGATGTTCTGATGACCCCACCAGGATGTAGAGCTCAGCCCTGGTTCACCCCACTGTGCTGTAACAGTGACAATCAGATCTGGTTTTGCAAGCCCTTGACCATAAAATTACATCACATTACTACAACTGCCATCAGAAACCATAATTCACTGAAATTTCTGCTGCTACTAAAAAACTCCCAAACCCAGAGAAACTCAGTCTGTACTTTGAGTTAATAATGTAATTTAAAAATGGATGTTTTGATCATCGTGAATACAATATCTATATCTTAGGAAAAAAATGGTAAGTATTTTAGGAGGGGATTAACACATCTTTTTATATCATTCAAAATGAGAAGAAGTGTAACTTCTTGTTTAAGTCTTGCATGTTCAAATCCCAAGTTTATAACACTGGAGATGTCTTAAATTGCATTGGAAAATCTGAAAAAATATTAAAACAATTTTCATTATTTATTGATATTTACTTTCATGTTTCAACATGCTTCTGATGCATAAAGAGCCTGTCCATTTCCACTAGTGGGATTATACTTTATCTTTTTGTTTCAGGGCATGCTGCAAATGTAATAGACATTACTTTATTTTATAGAATCTGTGGATTCAAAAGAAAAGTGATAACTGAAAAATAGCAACACATCCATTGGCTGTGCTCAGTGAAAAAAAGGATACCTTAATATTGCTGAATCAAATTTATGGTTGTTAAGATGTCATCACAACTAGAAAGAAGCAACCAGGAAGCAGGGGAAAAAACAGTTTTTTCATGTGATTGGACACACAGAAAAGCCTGAGTCAAAGTCTCCAGACAAATAGCAATAACTGACTGGGTCAAGATGAACATTTAGTATCCCAAGACTACAATTGTTCTTTTTAGGTCTTTTGTCATTAACTAGTTTATTTTCTCACACAAATTTCAAATTTTATACTGCTGTCATCCATTGTTTGACAAGAAATAATTTCCCATACATTTTTAATAGATGTAATTTCATAATTCCCTTCACTGGGTCCCAACTCTCTTTGCTCCTCAGTTTCCATGATGCATGTAATGTGTAGTATATATTATCTCACTGGAAAATTTTGGGAACATGCTCACATTTGATGAAATTCTGCAATGACTGTAGCACAGTGTAAAAATACTTCACCCCAAAGTTTAACATAGAAACAGATGATTTTTAAAATATTCTTTATATCCTTTCACCTTTCTCTCCCTTTGTCTTGCGTTGCATGAAGCTTCAATTTTTTTCATATCAAAAAAGGAGTAAAATCCTTGCAAGATTTCAAGGCATATCTCAATTTCTTTCAGAAAGACAGCAGGTTTGTGTGGATTAAAATAAATTTGTAGCTTTTTCCCCTGTTGCTTGCCTTTCTAAGCCTCTCTGTTTGTTTCTTTGACAGAAACAATACCTCTGAAAAGCTGTGCCTTCGTGGCCTAATCCTGCCAACCTTTTTATGTGTATCTCTTCTGGAAGTCTGTGAAGATTCTGTGGGCATGAGGCCTCTCAGTGGAAGAAAATATGCATATTTCAGCTCTGTGCCATGCAGAATAATATATGTCTCTCCTCAGCTGACTTTGTTTGGTTCATTTGGATCTTAAGGGTTTCAAGGAGTGGCTGCCATACAGAATCTCTTTCCTAAGTGCACATAAGTCCTGAGCGAGTTCTAGCAGCAATTTATGCTCCTATTCCATTCCTCTGAAAGCCCAGTCTTTCAAGGGGTATTTTAGATGTGATCAGGAGCATATCCTCTACTCCAGTTCAGAACCAAAAATTTGCAGATTTAAAATTTCTAGATAGTCCATTTGGGTGAATTGTTCTTCATTCAAATCTATAGTCCAGTCTGAAGACAGAAATTCCTACTTTTTTTCTCAACAGAAATTGCAATGAATACACAAAGAGTGCTGTCAGCCCCAAAACAAACTGAGCAGAGTGTTGCCAGGAAAGGAACTGAGAAAACACTGACCCTGTAACACAGAATGTGCTACCTGTATTTAACCTAACTCAGTGACAACACAAACTGGCACAGTTTGGAAGTCAGAAGTGAAAGGAGATCCTACGTGAGAGTCAAGCATCCATGACACATGAGAAAAAGCATCTTGATAGAAGAAAGTTGCTTTGCATAGCACCTGTAAGACTTTAAAAAGTGCCTTATGAGTATAGAAGGCAAAGAAAAAAACAAAAGAAAGAAACTGAACCAAAAGTATCAGTAATTAACAAAGGATCTGAGCAGCAGAGGGATGTGAGAAATCCCCCAAGGATCCAAACTCCCATAAAGTTACAACTAAGATCTCATTAATCTTGCTTAAATGAAACTTGGTTTTTTTAGTGGTAGAGGTTCAGCACATTTTCTATTCATTGCAATAATGGTGTCATATCCTGGATCTAAATGCCATTGTCCTTTGAAGTCTCATGGTAAGACTAAATACACAGGTGCCTTCTCTGTGTACATTCTCCTGCCCAGCCTCTTTAAGATCCAGTTGCTGATCAAACTGATGCATTTTTTTCAATAATTTGGTTTGATTGATATGTGGTAGCAGCCTTTGGGGCATAAAAAATACAGAAACACTGTGTGAAAATGTCAAAAAATTCTTCTTAGTCTAATAAACCATTTTTCCTCATGAGATTTCTTTAAAAGCTCTTTAGAAAGATGATGCTTGCCATGGACTTTGGCACTACCTTGCACAATCAGGAGAGTGTTTCCTTTGCAAATGGGATATACTGGGGTATGCAGTGGATTAGTAGTAGCAGGCTTTGCACAGCTACTCCCATACCACTTCTGGGTGAGCCTAATTTTGGCTCTGAGATGTCCATAGTATAATGAAAACATTAGTAATTTCAGGATGTGCCAAATAGTTAGCAAGTGTTTATTGTCTCCCAAAGCAAGAGGTAAATAGTTGGCAGATAATATTTGTTTTCTGCCACCATTACAGTTCAGACTTGAACTATGAAAAAACATAAAAATTATTTTAGGCTGCATGATTCAGTATATTTGGACACAAAGATCCTCCAAGGTGAGGTTAGTTAATGTAATTATAGTAGAAATTAAGGAAGAGATTTTCCATTGCCTAATCATTTGAAATATTAGGAACTTGGGTGAGATTTCATCTACAAGGTAGGTGAATCTTGAGGGCCACAACAGGCTTCCTGCATTTTTCTTTAGTGCTTGGTACTGTACAGAGTTATGGTTGGAAAGGACATTAAAGATCATCTTGTTCCAACACTCCTGCCATGGGCAGGGAGAGCAAAAAAGTGCACTTCCTGTCAATCAAGTGTGATCATATAACCACCAAAAATGCAGATTTGAAGACACCTCTGGAAATTCTAATTCAATCCTTGCTCTAAGATCAGTTCCGAAGTAAGGTCAAGTTGCTACAGAACTTTAAAAAATTGAATGTTGAAGATCACAAAGCATATTCCAAATATTCTAAAAAGCCTTTCTGGGCAACCTTTGTCCATGTTTTGACATCTCCTCTGAGCACAGTCTGGCTTCAGCTCCCTTGTAACCCCTCATTAGATGCCCTTTGAGCCTTCTCTTCTCCTGCCTAAACATGGCAATTCTTGCTAAATCCAAGGCCAATCTTGCAATTCCCAGGCACCTTGTTCTTTGTGTCTCTGACATGATCCTCAGGGAGTGGGGATTTGCTCCACATTCTTCCCAGGGACTGAGGCTGAACTGACAAACTTTTCTTTCACCTCATCCCCCTCGCTGCCCTTCCAGGAGGTGGTTCCAGATGCAGGCAGGATTCCAGATGCAGACAGGGTCAAGGCTGAGCATATTTACCCCCACACCAAGACACAGAATAGTGCCTTTATTTACACCTATCTAATCACAACCATCACTTGCAGGAACATCAGCAAGGATAGCTAAATTCTGCTTCTAAAACCCTTTGTCAATCAGGTCTGAAAGTTGTTATTTGGAATGTGCGTCCATCAAGGAGTCTCGAGCAGTCTGCCCAGTCCTCAGCTCAGAAGCTGCTCTCCTGCAGTCCTCAGATCTCTTTGCTACTTGTTGGCTGGTCCTGGTTGAATTCTGCATGGATTTCTTACACTCAAAACAGAAAATTCATGCCCATGGAAGACAATTGCATTTAAAATTTAATGACAATACAGGCTAGACTGACTTGATAAGGCACAGTGCTCAGCCAGAAAAGAGATCTGACCATCAACAGCTGCTCACACAGGCNATAAATATAAATATAAATATAAATATAAATATAAATATAAATATAAATATAAATATAAATATAAATATAAATATAAATATAGTATAATTGTACCTAAACAGAATAAGCATAATGACTCTCTTCTGACAGTATTCCATTGTCATTTAAAGAAAAGGCTGTATAATATTTTGGTTATAGACCTAGCAAGTCCCCTCTCTGTCAGGGGAATACATGAGTTTCCATCTCAGCAGTCTACTTTTAAAATGCAGATGGTTCCTTTTTTTAAATTTTGTTTTGGTTTCAAAAGCAACTTAGCTAAACAGTAACGTTTAAAAGAGAATGAAAACCAGTCCCAAAGGGCTAATGTGAATAATGTACCAATTATTTTCTGTGCTACAATTATATTTTCTGCCTGGAGAGANAATTAAGGAAGAGATTTTCCATTGCCTAATCATTTGAAATATTAGGAACTTGGGTGAGATTTCATCTACAAGGTAGGTGAATCTTGAGGGCCACAACAGGCTTCCTGCATTTTTCTTTAGTGCTTGGTACTGTACAGAGTTATGGTTGGAAAGGACATTAAAGATCATCTTGTTCCAACACTCCTGCCATGGGCAGGGAGAGCAAAAAAGTGCACTTCCTGTCAATCAAGTGTGATCATATAACCACCAAAAATGCAGATTTGAAGACACCTCTGGAAATTCTAATTCAATCCTTGCTCTAAGATCAGTTCCGAAGTAAGGTCAAGTTGCTACAGAACTTTAAAAAATTGAATGTTGAAGATCACAAAGCATATTCCAAATATTCTAAAAAGCCTTTCTGGGCAACCTTTGTCCATGTTTTGACATCTCCTCTGAGCACAGTCTGGCTTCAGCTCCCTTGTAACCCCTCATTAGATGCCCTTTGAGCCTTCTCTTCTCCTGCCTAAACATGGCAATTCTTGCTAAATCCAAGGCCAATCTTGCAATTCCCAGGCACCTTGTTCTTTGTGTCTCTGACATGATCCTCAGGGAGTGGGGATTTGCTCCACATTCTTCCCAGGGACTGAGGCTGAACTGACAAACTTTTCTTTCACCTCATCCCCCTCGCTGCCCTTCCAGGAGGTGGTTCCAGATGCAGGCAGGATTCCAGATGCAGACAGGGTCAAGGCTGAGCATATTTACCCCCACACCAAGACACAGAATAGTGCCTTTATTTACACCTATCTAATCACAACCATCACTTGCAGGAACATCAGCAAGGATAGCTAAATTCTGCTTCTAAAACCCTTTGTCAATCAGGTCTGAAAGTTGTTATTTGGAATGTGCATCCATCAAGGAGTCTCGAGCAGTCTGCCCAGTCCTCAGCTCAGAAGCTGCTCTCCTGCAGTCCTCAGATCTCTTTGCTACTTGTTGGCTGGTCCTGGTTGAATTCTGCATGGATTTCTTACACTCAAAACAGAAAATTCATGCCCATGGAAGACAATTGCATTTAAAATTTAATGACAATACAGGCTAGACTGACTTGATAAGGCACAGTGCTCAGCCAGAAAAGAGATCTGACCATCAACAGCTGCTCACACAGGCACCTTTTTCTTTTTGCTGTCTGTTTTCTAAAGGTTGCCCCCATGATCCACCTTAAACCTTCCATTGACTCATCTTTGGTCCTTTTCCTAAACTCTTTTGCACTGGGTTTCACATCTTCCCACAAGTCACTGTAAGCAAGTCTGCTATTGATCATTAACCACTTCCTTCTTATTTGTTAGTGGCAGACCCAGGATGACACAACACTTGGGCCGTGTCTCCAGCACCTGCAGATAAAAATTCTTTGTGAATTATTTATGTCCTGATATGATCTTTCCCTAGAAGATCCTAATTTAACCATTGAGCACTCTTTATGAATTAGTGGTATTTTTGAAAGTCAGGGAGAAATGGTGTTTTAAATATAAATATAAATATAAATATAAATATAAATATAAATATAAATATAAATATAAATATAAATATAAATATAAATATAAATATAAATATAAATATAAATATAAATATAAATATAAATATAAATATAAATATAAATATAAATATAAATATAAATATAAATATAAATATAAATATAAATATAAATATAAATATAAATATAAATATAAATATAAATATAAATATAAATATAAATATAAATATAAATATAAATATAAATATAAATATAAATATAAATATAAATATAAATATAAATATAAATATAAATATAAATATAAATATAAATATAAATATAAATATAAATATAAATATAAATATAAATATAAATATAAATATAAATATAAATATAAATATAAATATAAATATAAATATAAATATAAATATAAATATAAATATAAATATAAATATAAATATAAATATAAATATAAATATAAATATAAATATAAATATAAATATAAATATAAATATAAATATAAATATAAATATAAATATAAATATAAATATAAATATAAATATAAATATAAATATAAATATAAATATAAATATAAATATAAATATAAATATAAATATAAATATAAATATAAATATAAATATAAATATAAATATAAATATAAATATAGTATAATTGTACCTAAACAGAATAAGCATAATGACTCTCTTCTGACAGTATTCCATTGTCATTTAAAGAAAAGGCTGTATAATATTTTGGTTATAGACCTAGCAAGTCCCCTCTCTGTCAGGGGAATACATGAGTTTCCATCTCAGCAGTCTACTTTTAAAATGCAGATGGTTCCTTTTTTTAAATTTTGTTTTGGTTTCAAAAGCAACTTAGCTAAACAGTAACGTTTAAAAGAGAATGAAAACCAGTCCCAAAGGGCTAATGTGAATAATGTACCAATTATTTTCTGTGCTACAATTATATTTTCTGCCTGGAGAGAATACAAAAAATACTGCTGTATTTAGAAAAAAAAGTTTAAAAAAGAACATTGTTGTACATAAGAAGTGTCACTGCAAGTATTAACCATTCCATTCCACTAGGAAGTGAACTGCAGAACAGTCACTTTTCTAATTAGCATTCTGCAGTTTCAAGATGAGTTAATCCAAATAATTTTATTTATAAACATTTTCATGGCCAAAAGCCTTCACCCATCATAAAAAATCTTTCTCATAAAAATTCCTTTCTAAATCTTATCAAATGATACATTAAATAGATATATTTTCTTTCTTTATGCTATAACTTTTGAAAAGCTTCGGAGTCAAGATGTTCTGGAAATTTGAAATCATTGCTCTCTTATTTAACCATATTTAAAAGTTTTATTTTGATATAAGATTTTTTTTTTTTCTCCGTCCTGTTTCCTTTCCTTTATATATTTTCAGAGAACATAACATTTGACTTCAGTGATATTGGAGGACTTTGTACTCAACAATGTTTCAACAGAACTCACTGAGCTCCACTATTTCTTTGTGTACCAGTTGTTGTCTGCACTCCACCTCTTATACCTTGATTAATATTTGCCTCTATGGCCCTATAACAAATGCTTTTCATTTTTTGTTTGGAAAATCCTTTTTTTTAAAAATCTTTTTAAATACAAGAAGTGCTCCTCTGATACTATCTGCCATTATTAAAAGAATCTTACATTTTTCTCTCTGATGTGGTCAAATCAATTGCCTTAAAGTTGACCTGATAAGGTGTTCTTTTCATATACATGTATACTTATTATAAACATGAGTATATATATTATATATACATATATATATATACACAAAATACATAGATATCGGTATATCAGTTGGATAAGGAATTGAAATTAAATTGCCACCACTGTGTTAGGCAAATTGTAAATCTATTTTATTATAAGAAATTATATACATGTTAATATTAGAAATTATAAATATATGCTCCTCTGAGAGATATATTGAGGTGAGTGTTTAATTGTATCCCAAGGGTGCCACATCACAGAGTTCCAGAATTTTAGACTGAAGATATTTCTAAAAATGAATGAGATCCTTCAGATCCTTTTCACTTTAATTAGGTTTGTGATGTTCAGTCTGTAATCTAGGAAGCCTTAAACTCATTATACATCAGCTACATGTTCCTTGGACTAAGGTATTTGAAGAGATAATTCAACCCTGAATAAGGTCAGAGAAAGGAGCTCTGCTGCTTTTGCAGCAGTGGAAAGAGTTTGATCATTACCTGCTCTTGTTTGAAGCACAGGGAACCAGAGAATCATTAAATTTGGATAGGACCCCACAAAAAAAGACTAGTTGTGGCTCCACAGATGATTTGATCTTGCTTGTATTAAGTAGTATATTCTAAGACTAGAAGAATGCATAAGCAAATTTTTCAGTGGATTCAAGCAGTTCTTTAAAAGTGATACTTATATGGATTATTGGTGTGTTTCATGGTAGTAGTACAAAGCCTAAGCTGGAAAGACAAGCAAAAGGACAAGGGGATCTGCTTAAGTAAATCTAGAAATATCAAGTTTAATTAGGGTTCTCATGAACAGTTATAGCTCCAGGCAAAAATATATATTGAAGGAAATAAAGACGTTTTATTTGCAGGAACCTGCCTTATAATTTCTTTCAATATTTTTTTGCATGGAAAACTGCATTGTTAAAAAAAGTAGGATAAACATACCAAGAAATGTAATTAAAAGCTTTTCTGGAACTCTAAGGGAAAGTTTATAGGAAATACTAGAGAGTTAGGTGATTAGTTATTTCTGTTAGTGTCTCTATCTAATTGCCTAAAATCAATTAGTTCGTTAAGAAAATCAAAAAGTTCTTTACTGTTCCTTTGTTTTCAGAAATTAAACTAGCAAGAAAAGTTCTCATACTCTGAATAAAGCACACATTGGAATCCGAGAAAAAGGTATTTTAAAATCAGTGTAAATTTGACAGAAGTACAATCTAGATTGGTGATCTTTTTCCACTCTCTTTAGAGAATTACTGATTAAATTCTTATGAAGAAATGGAGAGAATAATGATTATACATTTTTCATTCTGGCAGTGGGATGACAAAAATATGTCATAGCAGTCATTCAAAATATTGTTACACCTTTTTCAGTTTGTTCCCACTAGTCTAATAATGCAGGTGCTAATTGCTATGAATGAAAAATTTCGTATAAGTTTCTCCGAATATTCCACATGAAACACAAATCAATACATTTTAAATATAACCATCTTCAGATTAAAAAAAAAAAAAAGAGCTTATCTCTAAAAGTGGAGGAAAACTCGTGGTGATTTTTATAGAGCACTAATATCTTTAGGGACCACAGTAGGAAGAGAACTCTCTACCCCAGGCTAAACAGCAAAAACGACTTCACTTACTTCCATGCTTTTAGAATTACTCCTCTCTGGGCCTGACTTCTGATCCTACACCATTTAGCATTTAGTTTTAGTGTGCTCTGAGAGCCCTATAGCATTCCTGGGACACAATCTCGGTGTGTGTGTGTGTGCTCACCTGCACTTATTTTTCCACACAAGGAAATGGGCATGCTGCAGTTTAAGAGTGCTCCTTGCAAAGCATGAAGTGAATGTTGCATATTGCCTACCCTTGGAAGCCACACTGGTAATTCAGTGGTGGCATTGCCCTTTTACTAGTGCACAAAACCTCTTATCTTGGTGTTTTAGGATACATAATGCACAAGGATCCATTTGGGAAAAACATGGGCTGAACTGAAACAACCTGACATCAGGGATGCAGCTTCTTTGAGAGAGCTTTAGGATCCGGCCAGGGACAAAACCAATGTGCATGAAGTGTGAATAATAAGAAATTTGAGCCCACAGTGAAATATAGAGCAAGTTGGTGCCTCCTTTGAAACTTGGTAATGTTTATGAAATGATCATGCACTCAAGGCAAGATCAAACTGAAGTGTAGGGCCATTGAAAAATGTGATGTGGGATCAGGACACCCTTTTCAGGCTTGCAGGAAAATATTCCACGAGGAGCTCTCTCAGTCCCTGGTGCAAGCAGCCAGGGATGAGATGCTGTAAGGTTCTGTGCTTATGCTAAGGACAAATGCTCATTTATTTCCAACAGAACAACCTGGAGGAGGCAGAAGAGTAGAACGGAATCACAGAATAACCTGAGTTGCAAGGGACCCACAAGGATCTTGGAGCCCAGCTCCTGGCTCTGCACAGGACACCCCAAGAGTCCCACAGGGTGTCAGAACATGATACAAGAAACAAGCATGCCTAACAGAATGAGCCCAGGAAATAATCATTTTATCCCTGATTGGATGCAACAGTGCTTTAGAACTCATCCAGAATAGGGCAGCAATGAGGGGTCAAGGTAAGAGAAGGCTGTTCTTTAGCAACTGCAGAATTCTCTTGGGCAGGAGAGGCACTTAAGATGAAGCAGCAGCTGCAGACTGGCTCAAGGACAAGTGGCACAGAGTATGAACTAAATTATGGTCGACAAGAATAAGGGCCTGCAGAGTCATCTAACTGCAGACTCTTATCAACTCAATTAAGTTTTTTTATCACACTGGCATATATTCAAAAAGGATTGAAAACTATGACACCTATACCAGCATTTTTACAATAGCAGTCTGTGGGAATACTGGGGGGAAAAGAAAAACAACAAAAAATGGTGGCTTTTTGTTTTTCATACTAAAGTTAGTAAGGACCTTATAGGTAAATTGTATTTTTAAATTCAAGGAAAAAGAATTTAAATTTTCCAGGGAGAAATGAAAGAGACCTTGCAGGATTTGCCATGAAAGATCATTTGCCCTGACATTTGGGACTGGGTCACCAAATCCTCAGATTGGCTCCCTTTTCTCATCTACGCAAAAAAATACAGTGATTTGAAGGACCAGTTTGCATGTAAATAGGAATATAGATCTGCTTCTTGTACAGAATTAGGGCAACAACAGCCCCAGGCTTCTCAGGTTGACCAAAGCTGATTAGGAAGCAGATGATTAATTGTGGCAGGTTTTGTGTACTTGTCTCTTCACATAAGGATGAGAGGGTAGGTAAATTTTCTGCCACTTTCTGATATTTATGCTGCATTCCAGCAGGGATTCACACCATTCCAAAGCATCCTTCCTTACCAGTGAGACATGAAAAGGGAAATGACCCCGACCTGGACTAATGCATTGCAAATGTCAGGAGAGACAAATCAGTGACTGTGGTTTTTTTAGTGGTGCCAGAGCTTGAGCCAGCTCAGCTATGCCTGTCTGCAGGCCTGTGCTTTGAGCCAGAGGCCACCACAGAAGAAAGGAACTACAGCTGGAATAAGGCTTTTTTTTTTGACCAGAAGATGAAGGTGGACTTCAACTAACTTCATTTTAAATAAGGCATTTACAACTAAGCTTATCATCCTTATTCCTCATTCTCTTCAGCAGAGATATTAAGTTTCTCAGTGAGTGATTTCTCTCCCCTATTTTTAGCCAACCACTTTAGTTGAAGCTGTATTGTACCAAGAAGGAAATGCTTCTCTCCACTGACTGTAAAAGCAGCTGAGATATTTAATCTGGCTGTGAACATTGTGCAGGACTAACCAAACCCTAAGCCCCAATTCATTTTTCTGCAGTAACAGCTAATAATAAGATGTTAATATCTGACCATAAACACACCCTAAAACCAGGCTGCAGAATTCAATATGGAGAGCTCTGGAAGTGAGAATTATGAAGTTGACCTGAGAAAGAACAGGCAAAGGAAATGGATGAATGAAAGGGGCGTCTGCATCCTAAATTATTCCCAGTGCAGAGGTCAGTGAGAAGGGAAGGGTGCACACTGGGTGCTTACATGAGTATAATTTAGACAGTAGTTGGAGACATTAGTTAATGAAAGCCCTATACAAGCTGTTGTTCACAATTCAGTAATGTTCCTGGGAATATCCCTCCCGTGACAGGATTGGTACAAGGCAATAAAATTTGTTGCATTCAGATCTCTGGTCTTATTTCATAGGCATCAGCCTTCTGCTGGGTCTCAGTGTCAGATGAATCTCCTATTTTGGTGCCAGCCTGGGGCACACTGTTTTTTTAATTGGCTTTGACTGCTTTTAAAAGTTTGTCACACTTTTACTCTTGGAAATGTACATAGGTCATGTTTTTGCCTTTGTGATATTTGTGTGCTGCAAACCTGAAATCATTAGGGCTTCCTTGGTGTGTTTTGCTTTAGTGAAGCCATTTGG
Source organism: Dicaeum eximium (assembly GCA_013396995.1). NCBI lineage: Eukaryota > Metazoa > Chordata > Aves > Passeriformes > Dicaeidae > Dicaeum > Dicaeum eximium. The sequence continues at coordinate 46,472 of VWZP01000550.1, forward strand.
ATTCCCTGTTTCTCCCCACACAAAAGTGTAACTGTTAATTTAGTCTTTCTGGTATATGGACACTGGTCAAGCAAAGTGAGCACCTTGACCATGACACTGTTGAGATGGAGCCAGTTACAAAAGATATGAGGGATTCAAATGAATCTTGATGAATTGTGTGGGTAACTTAAATATTTGTTACTCCTTCCAACAAAAAACAGAAAGGAGAATGTGTGTGTCAGAGGGGAGAAATGAGAAAAAACCCCTCACACATTAAATGTTTGAAATGTGTCGAGCATTGAGTAAGGATTTCAATTTAGCAAGACCCTTAATTTTTTTTTTAGCTGGTGAGTGATTTTGTAAGGAAAAATAATAAAGGGAGAGAAACTACTAAATTGTTTTTAAAAATTATTCCACATAGTAATATTTACTCTTTTTGGGAAGAAGCTGCCTCCTCAATAACCCATTCCTTTTACTTATTGGAACTAATTTCTGTGTTTTCCCTCTCCCTCAGTGTATTTGATGGTAGTACAGAGCACATAAAGTACCTTATTTATTAGTTATGAATTAGCTGAGAATGTCTGAAGGTTTTGCTACCATTGCTATTAAAGTCTAATGCTATTTTGTGGAAGGCAAAACAGGAATAACTTATGAAAGTGGGGGAATGAGGGGAACAGGGGAGTAGCAATTGTTCTTCCTGCTGATGATACTTGCTTGTAAAGCTCACTGATAAGAATAAATAGACATGCACACAGTTTTATTATGTACTATAGAAACTAATAAACTCTTACTGCTATCATGATGTTTAAAAAGCTTTTAGCTGGGCTGGTGGCTTTGTGTTTTGTGGGTTTTTTTCACATATCACTTTCTTTCAATTTTTTTCTGATCGTGGGTTTACAGCAGAATAGTAAATGAAACAGTCATCTTTTTAAAAAGAAATGTTAGAAGCAACTGGAAAAAAGCAGAGAAAACTATCATTAAAGAAGATCAGGGTTTCCCCACTGCTGGCAATATTCAGAATTTACCCAGCAGTAACAGAGAGACCATTTACAGTGAGCAGTGACAGACCATGTGGTTAAAGACTCACCTTCACAGGCACAGACGAGTCCAAGACATAAAGGCAGAGGCAGGATGGGGAGCCCCAGCCTTAGACATGAGTCCCAGTTTCCTCCAGGACTGCTCCAAGCCTCGCCCTGTGGGACACTGGAGCAGGTATCCATGTGACCTCCCAGCCAAAGGGATGGCAGTGCCTGGGATGTGGGATCCCTGCTGTGCAACACAAGGGCACTGGCAGGGAGATGGGCTGAGTTCAAGAGAGGCTCAGCCTTTGAGCTGGCTAATTAGGGATAGGACATCCCAGCCAGCTAATGAGGTGTCCAAAAGGTCTAGAGATCAACCAAGGGACCTTCCTGCACGTGTGTGTCTCTGTGTGAGTGGTTTCTGGGTCCAAGAGCCTCTGAGTAGACTGAGTGGGACTAGAGGGACCCACACTGTGCATGTGCTGGTGTGAGCAAGTGGGTCTGTGAACCATTGATTAGAGTGAGAATCTTTAAATGGATTAATGGTTGGAATTGATACTCTTGGAGCTCTTTTCAAGCCTAAATAATTCTATGATTCTATGATCTTATGTCCAAGTGTTGGCAGCTTTGAAGTCTCAGGATGCAGGGCCAGCAACAACCGGGCAACTGGGCAGGGCTGAGCACCTGAGATCCATTGCTGCAGGCAATTTTTTTTTTTTTTTTTTTTTGGGGGGGGGGTTTTTTTGGTTAAAAAAAAAAAAGGTTGAGCATTCTTTCTTTACAACTCCAGGGACACACACCTGGTTGTAGCAAGTAGCCAGACATCAATTTTGTCTATTGCAACAGTTCATAGAGTCTCAGGACTGTAGGAGTCTCAGATGAGCCAAGAGACAAGATCCCACCCTAAGCAGCAACAACCCTTCTGCTTTTCAATTGTATTCTGGCTCCAGAGAAATTCTAACCCAAGCTGTGGAGTAAATCTGGGAACCACTGCCTGATAGGGAGGTGAATTGCCACTGAATTTCTTCTGCACATGAGTTGACAGCTTTTCCTAAAGTCTGAGTTCTACAAAACAAGGCTATTAATAATTAAGGAGTGAGTAAAAGCTCATGTCACTCCTCCACTATTTGGTATTGGCATTTGATGACAGCCACATTTCTAAATGTGATTTAGATGCTGGACTTTCCATAAAACAAAATAAAGTATGTCTGTCTAACTGAATTTGAGCAGTCATCTACTTTCGACTGTTCCTGATCATTCTCCATGAAATATTTACTCCTGAGACAGCCTTCCCACATTTTTAATTTCATATAGGTGGCAAGTCTCAAGTTTAATTCCCCATGATTCCTTCTTTTTTGTTTCCTATTATTCTATTTATTTATAACTAATTACCTATAACTAATTATTTTGTTAACTGATTGATTCTAGGTTTTGGCATGCAAAACCTGGCCCACTGCAGCCACTCCAGATTCTTGGAGTTTCCCCAGTGGAATCTATAAAGATGTTCAAGGTACATCAGTAGGAGACCATTTGGACTGTTTATCTCACAGAGTTTGCTTTTTCAACATCCCTGTGTAAGAATTCACTTAGGCTTCTGCTCTCCAATGTCAGACACTGACGCTTAATCAAGTGCCAACAGTAAGAAAAAGATCAACACATGGCACCTGTGATTTACTTGTGACTGATGCTGAGACATGAAAGAATAACTGGAAGCACAATGAGGAATGCAATTCATCCTTTCTGGAATCAAGGGAAAGGCATGAAGCTCCATTTCTAATGCAAAATATGACAGCAATGCTAGGAACCCACGCTGCTTTCCTCCCAGAGGACTACCCAGGAAGATGCTCTTTCTCACTTTTTCTCTCCGTTCTCTGACCTGATCAATCCCAAGTACTTTTCCATAAAGTCAACAAATTCAATAGAGTTTAACCTTTTCCTTGACCTTAATGGGCTCCTTATTGGAGAACATGTTGAAATGAGGAAAAACTGTGTTTGAAATTATTCAGGCACAAGGGTTTATTTTAGTTGTAACCTCTAAAAAGAAGTTGTTCTGCTTGCACTTCAAAATAAGCAGCAAAGGCTGCTGTATTTTCTCAGCAGCTGAACAAGCCTTTATTTACACTTTTCTGATCAAACTGCTTAGAGGTGACGTATCCTGATTCCAAATCCTGTTTTAGCTCAGGTGGTAAACACTGGATTTTTAAACATTGGAATGGGCTGCCCAGGGAGGTGGTGGAGTCACCACCCCTGGAGCTGTTCAAGAAAAGAGTGGATGTGGCACTTGGTGCCATGTTCTTGTTGATAAGGTGGTGGCCCATCAAAGGTTGGACTCAAGGATCCCAGGAGTTTTTCCCAACCCAATTGATTGATTCTGTGATTCTGGCAGAATCTCAGATGTCTCTGAGCTGGAGATTTTGACCTGTCCATTACTAAGGTCTACAGACAGAGGGAACATACCCACAGCAAATCTGGGGTTGGCACCAAGATGGGAGAAGTTGTCACTGTCCTGAGGGGCAGGGCCACAGTTCAGAGGCTCTCAACAAGCCTGAGAGATGAGCTGACAGAAAACTCATGAAGTTCAGCAGCACCAAATGCAGGAACTTGCCCTTGGGACAAAGGGAAGTGTCTGAATTTAACAGCTCTCAGTAGAAGAGAAATGATAACAAACTGGATATGCATATTTAGAGCAAGAAGCTCTTAATATGGGTAGGGTTTGGAGCAAAAAGGGTACCAGGAGATGCTGAGTTGGTTTAGCCTGGAAAAGCTGCCTCTAAAGGTATTTAACAGTTCTCTGCAGCTGCTAATTCAGCCAGACTTTGCTCAAAACTATACAGTGAAAGGACAAAAGGCAAGAGTCAAAGGGGAATAAAAGGGGAATTTCCAAGAGACTCAAATAAAAAATCCTTTGCAAGGGGAGTAGTTATTCATAGAACAGGCTCTCTGGAAGGGTTGTGAAGACCCTCCTTGAAGATATTCAAAACTCAACATTTCACAGACCACATGAGCTAGCTTTAAGTATATACAAGCACAGAGCAAGTGGAACTTTAAAGGGTTTTCCTGACAGGTTTTTTTTTTCCTATTTCTCTATATATACACAAAACTTAGTGTAGAAATCTGAATTTCCTTGGAGTCCAGATAACAGTTAAGTAGCAGCCTTGTGGATCATAATGCTATTATTTTGCTAATGCAGTCCTGCCTTAAATCCAGACCCTATGGCTCTCAGATCACTTTTCCACCTACCCTGGTTTTAAAAATTGCATATCCCACCTGCAAACTCACTGAGGAACAACCTAAATAAATGAATACCAATATGCTTCTACATATTTTGCTCTGTGGGCTTCCTCTCTTGTAGAGCAGGAGGGACTGTCAGCTTCTTTGTATCAGAAGCCAAATAAGCAGTTTAGAACATCAGACTTTTGCCATTTTCCTTTCTCCCTCAAAAGAAACTTGGTGTGATAAAAATTCAATGTGCTTTAACAGCAAGGAAAAATTTAGCAGCAATAAAAACCAAGAGCTTATATTGGGTCTTGACAGGTACATGAAGAAGAAGAAAGTTTTGAAACAATTTTAAAGGATAATTCAGTTCCAGAATTTGATTTGAGATCACAGTTTGTTGTCTGAGGTTAGTATTTATTCCTTAAGGTATTTCAATTTACTGCTGAAGTGAATGCTAGGACATGGCACACCTGTCACAAAACCTAAGCTTTAATGTCCATGTTGCTACCCATGACACCCATGCCCAAAGGGCTTGAACCTGTAAGTACTTGTTCAACAAGGAAAAAAAATGGGAGGGGAAATGATACATGAATACAAGATCAAACACTAATTACATTTCTCTGCACAGACTGGAAGTGAAATGTCAGTCTTCCACAAAAATGCCTTCTTATTTTCAAGAATGGGAAGGAAGAAAGGATTATTGTTCACCAAAGAATGTGGGATCTGACAAGTTAGTGTGCCACATCCATAGCCAGTTTAGGCTGATTTATACTCACTAAGGATTCTGGACAGGGTGCTGAACTATAAAACTCAGCTCAGTTAGGAGGCATTTACTCATGAGGTCCTGTTAACCCTATTTACTCATGAGGTCCTGTTAACCCTATTAACCCTATTTACCCTATTTACCCTGTTAACCCTATTGCAGCTCCTGGGGAATCAGTTGGTAGCTGCACAACCCAGGTTGCTTCCCAAACTCTGTCCTTAATTTTTTTTTCCTCATGCTTTCACATAACAACTGGCATCTGCCCAGAATGAAGGATCAGCTTGCTAAATCCATGGTGTATGCTTTTGTGCACTTGCCAAAAAAAAAAAAAAGAAAAAAAAAGCTTCCTTATCTTCTGGATTGATCGAGACATTCAGAACTTCATTTGTTAAAGACAAACAGAGCAAAAAAACCGTAAGTATTAGCTGGATTCTGTAGCAGGGAGAATTCTAAGGATTTAGAAAAATCGGTTCTGTTTTTTTATGCAGTTTTTGATTTTGTTCATTGCATTCTGGATGTTTCACAGGTTACAAGCGTTGTTCCCTATGTGGTTTCAGTGAATTTCGTGGAAAGTTGAGCTGGCCCTCAGGTGACTTTGGCACATGCTCTTTAAATTTATTTGAGTTCTTGTCATCAATTCAGCTTCAAGCAAGTCTTTAAATAACTTAGTGATATGTGACAAAGCATGTAAACAGCTCTTCCTGGCAGAGACAGTTTTTGAGACTCATGTACCTTTAGTTAGTGGTCAAAGGAATACTGTATATCAATGATATCAATATACTTATATATCAATTATATAAATAAAAAAGATGTTTCCAGGTACCTCCCAGAGGACTTTACTTTTTTCCATGAGGAAGTCTGAGTTCTTCACTTAAGCACTCATCTTGCTGTAGGCAGCCAATTATATACATTATAATTCTACCTCAATTGATAAAAAGATTCCTAGGTGAGGTTGCACAAGAAAGAAATGATAAAAGAAACTTTGGAATAATTTAAAAAATCTTTATGTCAAGAAGAGGTGAATCTTGAGACTGGATATGAGGACAATTGATTAGCCATGGAAAGCATATTGTTTAATAGTACTGTAACTGTTTTATGAAATTTGATGTTTTGCCTCCGAACTTCCTGAAACAGAACCCTAAGAAAATAAAATTTGCTAAGATTATCCAGTAACCTGAGGCCCTTCCAGATCAAACTCCCCAAAGTGAATTAGCAACAATATTTTTAAGAGCATTTTTTATACAGCAAGATGTATTATTCCACCCTGGTGCTTCAGTGGGCTGGACAAAATAGCCAAAGGCTCTCATTTGATTGTGATATGTCAATAGAAATTCCAGTTTTTTTCACCTCTCTGTTGAAGAAGCTTGCTTAGTAGTGATGGAAAATCAATGGCCTTCCTGGAAGGCAGGATTTAATTTCACAACTTTGAAGGCAAAACAAAACAAAATCATATTTATGAGGGAAGAAGATCTTCACAGTCAAACATTGTCGGTGACTTCCCATGAGCGGGCTTCCTATGACTTAATTTTGCGACACATTCCAGGCTAGACATGTATCCATACTTTCCCACATCTGGAGTGTTCTCTAGTGCTACTCTACTGCTTCCTTCCATCTGGGAAGCACCTGTGGAGTAAAAAGGCATGGATTAATATGTGGAGGAGAGAAAATGGAAGGAAGAAGGGATTACAAGGGAAAGGGAAGATAGGAAGGACAGAGTGAAGGGAGCAAGAAGGAAGGCGCGGAAGGAAGGAAGGAAGGAAGGAAGGAAGGAAGGAAGGAAGCCTTGCCTGCTTCTTAGCTGACTTTCTTCCCCTTTTTTTTCCAATACGGGGAAGGAGGCTGTGCCAGTGACCTCAGCCTGGTTCATGGGTCCCTGCTGCAGTCAATCCCCATCAATCAGGGCATGCCCCTGAACAGAAAAGGTACAAAGAGATGAGGCAGTTTGGGAAAATTTGGGATATTTTTTACTTTTTAGCTCTACAAAGAGCCTTTATCCCCCTGTGTTCTTTCAGGAGGGTGGCAGAAACAAATCCCCAAGGGCAAGTACAGAAGTTTTTTTAAAAAGCAACAACCTTCTTTCTGTTCTTACTATCACAATATTTTACTAAAAAAACAATACTGAGCCTAAAAAGAAATTTGTCTTTCCACTCAATGCATTAGTTTTGACTTATTGATATTTTTATTTTCTTTTTATAGTCTATGGCCTTGCATGCTCTTAAAAGGACTTTTCTTCAACGATTCAAAGAAAAATCCTTCCCCTTTGGGTCTGATTGAATTTGGGTTCCTCATTTCTCTTGAAGAGTTTGTATAAGTTCCTCAAGAAGATTGAGCAAGGATTTTTATGTCTTTGGGATATGGGGATGATGCCCTTAGCAGCAATTCTTTGATTTGCAAAACACCCTCATTTTATATCCTACACTTTCTTGAGGCATAGAAAGAATGAGTTGAAGAATGTAACTTTTTTTTTCCGATGTAAACCGAAATGTCTTCTGTGTAGAAATACCTAGGACAATTACATTGCTATTTCACCAGCAGCAAAAAAAGCACAATTTGTGTGAGCTTGGTGATGTAGTCCAGCAGCAGAGAAAATGAAAATGAGTCCCTTGTCTATATAACTTTCCTTCAGGATAATAAGAAAAAGGCACATGTAGAGATTGCCCAAAGTCAGTAAGAGAGCTGGAAGAAAGCAAGACAAGTAAATTCAGTACTGACAGTCTTCTGTTTCTCAAATGAAGGTTTTGAAAACTGGGTTATGCAGTACTTTGGGACTGTTGTCTCTTTTTCTTTTTGTCTATTCCTTTTCATATATTCCTTTTCAAAATAACTTAATATCAACCTTTTGGGAATATTGTACAGATACCTTTTCGGGAGTATTGTATACATACCTTTTTGGGAATATTGTATCACATAATGCTTTAGATTGTTCCAAAATAGAGAAATTTTAAAGAAAGTGTTTCAACAACACTTATGAAATGAGCTCTACCTATAAGGGTGAATCAATTTTTAATCACTGCTCAACAGTAACTAAATTCAATTTGATATTACCATAAAGCCATAATACTGTGCATTTTCTTACTACCACTGCTAATCCTGACACTAACCCCTGTAATTCAGAGTGTTGATCTCAGTAGTAAAATATTTTTGTCACCACTTTTTTTCCTTTTTGACAAGTTAGTATCTAACAGGTATTCCTCAAAACTGGGGATCCTACTCACTGCTGATAGAGACCATGGTCGCTGATAGAGACCATGGTCAATTTTTCTTGGTGACTGTCATAAATTAGTCATTTATGAATGGTAGGCTTAAGATTCTTGGCTTCTAAATTTGAAAACAAAGTACAAAGACCCTAGCCCTTACAACACTGTGGTGGTATAAGTTCCAGGTCACCTGGCATGTCATTTTAAGCTGTTGCTGTTTTCACTGTAGTCATAAAATGTTTTATGTTTGGCCAAGTCATGATTTTCAAAATGGCATCCCTGCTGTCGAGTTTTTGATGTTGAATAAGCCTTTTAAGACCCGTTGATTTTGAGGGGAGAAACCCTAATCCTTCATCCTTTAAGGCTATATGACCCTCACAGAGTGTTCACCAGACATCTAATTTTTCATTAGGCTCTATAAACTGGGTTAGACTGGTAAACTTTTGTTATTATCTTTATTACACCTCATTTTGAGTTATCCAGTAATTTTACTTCAGATCTTGAATTTTGCTGTTGAATAACTTACTACTGAAGTTTTGATCTTTACACAGTCATGCTAACATGAAATTCAGCATGACCTGGATGTTGACTTGCTGAAATGTCAGATGGATATTCTTAGTCTTTTTAATAGACACATTATGATTTGTATGATGATATTGTCAGTTAAAATACCATGTTGGGTTAAGTGAAATGTCTATGCATATTAGATTGAAGTGCATACCTTTACCAATAAGGCTTGCTGCCAGGGCTGGTCTTGGGGTAAGGAAGAAGAAATAATTTGTTTACTTGTATTTGTACTTTATGATAAGGATAAAATATCTGAGAATCTGGAAAATTAGCATATACTGCTCCTTGATTGCAAATTTTCAGTTTCACCAGCATCTCTTGATAAATTTTTCTATATAACTCTCAATTATCATTGAAGTTCTTCATTATAAATGAAGAACTCACCTCTCAATCTTACCTCTTACCTCTCAATTATACTCCCAAGATTACTTCCTTGGCATAAGCTATCCCTTTCATAATTTTGGACCATCTTCTGCTGTGAACACATTTTAAACATGAGCTCTTGATCACTAAGTCCTAGTTAGTTATCAACTTCCATTCAAGTTGATTCATCTTCATCAATGATAGTGGTAAAAAACTGAGAAATAATCATTATTTTAGTGACACAGAGGAGGAAGGATGAGATTAAGTGACTCACTCAAAACTATTCAGAAACTGTTTGTCAGAGACAGAATAGCACAGACCCTCTCAATTCCAAATTAGTGCCTTCAACCAAGACCATCCTGTCAAACATGTGCTGCTGACCCTACATGTGTGAGGCCCCCGTCTGTTTTCATGCACAAACAGATGGTAAATTGAACTTTTTCATGTGAAACTTTATTCCCCAGGTTCTATAGCTTCAAAAATTATATTTAAAAAAATCATAGTCATTGGAAGAAGATGTCAGGGTATAACAAACTCTCACATTGTAAATCCCACTATGAGATGCAATTTTTTTTATGAGTGACTTGGTCTATTATCCCAAAACTACGAGAAATTTTAATTACTGGTTGCAAAGACAGAGCAAACATTTAGGTATTCACTAATATTTTATATAATACAAATTCATGAAAGGTCTGACTGCAGTTAATTGAGGTTTACATGATAATGTGCACAGTGATTTAGTTGGTGCTAATATATTAATAAACAGACCTTTGTGTAAACATCATTAATGTTTGAAGTGTTGCATAGGGAGCATATGACATCCTTTTGCAGGTTAAAATATCCAGTATATTTCAGTATTTTTGTCAGTTGACAAGAAGGATGAGGGTTAAATGGGAGTCTTGTGGAACACATGGAATTGAAGGAATCAGTTTTCTTGAACAAACACTGACAGCCATGGTGGGCCTTGTGCTAAGGCTTGAGATCCTCACGGATCAGCCAGAGTGACCACAGGATAACACGAGACATAAAAATAAAGGGGGATGTACTGGAAGGCTCTAGACACATATAGCCAGGTATGTTCTGGTAAAAAAAAAAATTGATAAAAAAGTTCCTGTCAAAACAAATGTGTAGTTTTGTTTTCATACTAGATTTACAGAGCCACATTAAAGAGGGGTGGTGAACCTCTCCATGGGTGGGGTCTCTGCAGCTCACTAGGGCTGTTCACCAGGGTTCTCCATGAGAGTGGAGTTCCCAAAAACTGAAGGAACAGCAGATTCATTCACTATCTATATTTCTTTGCCTAATTCTTATCATATTGTCATTACTGTTGTTATTCCATCAGTTTTGTTGAAAAACTGGCTGGTTTGGGTCCTTTCATTCAGATCTGGAGCCCTGCACCCTTCCTGGAACAGAGCACCAGGCTGAGGAGAGCCAGCAGCATTTGCACAATATCTATAAACTGAAATTCACATTTCTCCTGCTTTACTTTTTGTAAGAAAAGTGTAAGTGCATTGCACAGTGGACCACGTTAAGATCTGTGTTTGACATCTTGCCCAATAGTAACATCTTAATTCACCAGGAAGTGCCCCAGGCTCACTGGGTTTCAGTTCTGTGGCTCTGCAATACTGTGCACACTCATGTGCATTATTTTGGTTATGAGCTATGTTTCCTAGCAGATCTCTGCACAATGGAAAGAGACTGCAGTGCAAGGAACAGCTGTGGTGAAAACATTCCAGTTATCCTGTTGGCCATCAAATTAGAATTTTGAATCACCAGATGACGCAGTACACGATCTTACAAAATGTGGGGAAAATCGCTTTAGCTTGGACAGATGTATTTTATCTAGTGACTAAATAAGTCAGTTTTAGGCCAGCTTTAGCTTGTGGCAAGCTACAAGCATCAGAGAGAGTTGTTAGTCTAGAAAAGCATATAACTTTCACTTTTATGAAAGAGAAAATGATGCTGTTGTTTACAAAGTCTCAAGTCTAGTGTGACTGATTTAGCATTTAACTTATGCATGGATAAGCCTCAGACATAGTGTTCTAAATATGTGTGGTGGAGAGAGGAGGGAGAGTGGTGTTAAGAATGGAAGAAATCGGTGGGAAATGAACCAGTACCCCTGGATGAAATATTTTCATCCCATAACTAGTCAGTGGAGAGCAATACAGTGTCTCTGACAACCTGCTCAGAACCATCTAGTCTGACTAAATTAGCTCCCTGGACTAAAAAGTCTTGTGACTACAGTTGGAGGTTTACCAGCCTGCAGAGGATTTGAGCAAACTGGTGAACTCAGGACTGTCACAGTGTGAATTTCACTATCAGCAGGTCAATACAGATAAATGGCTGTAAAATAACAGAGGAAGTAAAAAGTAGCATGGTGGATAAAAATATATATAAAAAAAGAAACGAAAACAAAGAAAGGAGCAGAATAGCAAAAAATACTTCACAAAAAATATATGTATCAATAAACAAAAAACCTTTTTTGAACCCTCAGGCATATAGGGAACTGTTGTCTGTGGCAATTTGTTTCACAGATATCACAAAAATGTACAGTAATTTAAATATATATACATATATATATATATACACCTATATTGCAGGCATTTTTTCTAATCTAAAATTTCACTGTATTTTGTCATCAGTAAAAGTGTCAATATAAAATATTTGACTATAAATTTCTATGTGGGGGAACTCACCTGGGTTCCAGTTAATGGACTAGTTTGCATTGAAAAATCACTATATAAAATCCCATTAAGGGCCATCCCAATAACTGGGCTTGATATTTATATCCACAGTTACTTTTGCTTTTTGTTAGAATACAGAAATGCTTGTTAATTAAAATGAAAGAAATGATAGACTAAAATTACATGCATGAAAATAAAAATTGAAAGAAATATAAACTTCTGCTTAGCAAAACAGCTTCCATAACAGGAAGTCCTGGATCAGAATATACAATTAAGGACCTCTGTTTTTCCATCTTCAGAAAGTTCCCTAAATTCTCTTCTCTGCACAGAAATAGGAGGCACTTCTACCTTCTCCTTATATTTCATTCTTTCTCTAACTTCTGTAGAAAACCTTCTCTCTAATGTTCAGTATAATCTTGGGAAGTGCTTAAAGATGACCTCCTGCCTGAAGTCCCTCTGCAAACACAGACAAATATTTAGATTGTGGCTCCATATTTTGGTATGAAAATCCTCTGACCTGTCAAGATAAGAATCCCTGGCCACATGTCAGAGCTCAGAGAAAGACACAGGCCAGGGACAGACCTACCCATGTGTTTACAACTTTGTTGTGTGATACAGGAGGGCACATCAATCCAGGGCTTTTAGGCTCTACAGTCTCTCTGCCCACATCATCCAGTGTTGCTGTTCCCTAAATTCCATTGAGTAAGATCCGGTGAGCTGAAGTTTCTTGCACAGAAACTGCTACCTTACAGAAAATAACTAGGAAAGCACATGAGAATTCAGAGCAATTCAGAGCAGAGCATTTGTGGGTTTGTCTCCGTCCTGAGCCATCTGGAAATTCTTCAAACACCTTGAAGTTTGTTCTGTCCTGTGTTGCTGTAAATCTTCTGAATGTAGAAACTCCACTTAGATCCTGGGCACCCCCACTACAAAATGCAATACCTACAATTCTAGTGTTATTCTAGTGTTATTTCAAAACTCATCTGAAAAAATTGGGATCATGCTTAACAGTTTCTGAGGGTCAGAAACAATCTGCACTGTGTAGTTGACCAACCTTGTTGATTCAAAGCCCGAGTATAAAGTGCAATTTCCAAAAGCAGGATATCTCCTGGGTCTGTCTGTACAACCAAACCTCCTGTTTATCCTGACATGATGTTCCCCTCTTCTGCCCTTTATGGCTGGGCAAAGAGACAAGATCAGCTCATGTTTTTGGTTTAGACAAGGCAAAGACAAAAAAGAAAATACTAATGTAATGGAGTTACATGGTTAGGGAAGTTTATGTTACCTGAGCAGTCATGACAAGAAAAGAGATTGAGGCATTTAACAAGCCAGTAGTTAAAAGAAACAATCCAAAATCTAAAAACGCACTGTTATGCATCTTAATTGAGATTAAGCAAATAATTTGAGCTGCTGGACATGGTTTCCCTGATTTAATAAAATATATTGAATTAACAAAATGTCTGTAAGTAATTCCTTTCTTTTTTCCTGGGTTTGTGTTAATATTTTTCCCACTGCACTGAATTTATCTAAGACAGCTGTAGCTTTAAATATGTAATTACTTTCCTTTGCCTACTGCAACAGACCTTTCCTTGGGGGAAAGGTATCAGAAGAACAGTTATCCGCATCTCGGATGAAGTGGAAAATTTAGTTGTAAGTGGCATTTACTGCTCTCTTCAGTAGCAATAATCCAACCATTGAAATGTTACTAAGATTGCTTCTTTTGACCCTTTTTAACAAGATCACAGCTGCCAGCATTTCAAGTACCCTTATCAACCAGACCCAGCAGTGGCTTCGGGAAAGGCATTACCTGATGTGGGAAGCTTTAAGGTGTCGGAAAGAGTCAATCAGCACCAGCACAAAGCAATTCTTATCAGAAATCCCTTGCTCTTTACTTTGTATGATTGTTCCCTTCCATATTGAGGTGGGGGCTGTAAGAATGATTGAAGAAAGAGCTTTGTGAGTAATGTACAGGCGTTTTCTCTACATAAGTGTCTTTTATGAAACATTAATTTATTGAGGCCGTTGCTACAGTGTGTGCACTGGAGGTCATAGGGGTGCAAAGCTATCAGAGGTGAGGTGTGCAAAACAGTGGGCAATCTTTAAGGTGGCCACAGCAAAATATCAGCAGGTCCCATCAGTATGGTCTGTACAAAATTTCTACTGTAACACCAAAATCATGGAAATTTTCCCGTCTTCTCATCTACTCAATTGCAGTGTCTCCCTATAATCAGGGGAAAGATAAATTGATACTACAGAAGAAGGTGAAAGTACTCCATGGTAGAAAATAACATTTGTCAACATCAAGAATTAAGGATTGGAAAAGAAGCAGGTGTTGAGCCCAATTAGCTCTCTAAGAACTCTTTCAAAGTTGAAAATTATAGCTTTTATAGGCATCCAAAGCAAGTAAGAAGTAGAGGATTTAGGGAAATGTAATTTGAATTTTCTATTTTATCATAGAATCATAGAGTATGCTGAGTTGGAAGAGAGCCATCAGGATGTTCAACTCCTTGCCCTGCACGGGACACACCAAGGATCCCACCATGTGCCTGAGGAATTGCTGAAATGCTTCTTGAACTCTGTCAGGCTTGGTGTTGTGACCACTTCCCTGGGGCACCTCTTCCAGTGTCTGAACAGCATCTGGGTTGAAAACCTTTTCCTGATATCCAACCTAAACCTGCCCTGACAGCATCAGGCCATTTCCTTGAGTTCTGTCAGTGATCACAAGAGTGAAAAGATCAATATCTCCCTCTCCGCTGCCCCGCTTAAGGAGGTTGAAGACCACAAGGTCTTCCTCAGTCTCCTCTTCTCCAGGCTGAACAGACCAAGTGACCTCAGTTGCTCCTCCTAGACTTCCTCTCGNCCCTTATCAACCAGACCCAGCAGTGGCTTCGGGAAAGGCATTACCTGATGTGGGAAGCTTTAAGGTGTCGGAAAGAGTCAATCAGGACCAGCACAAAGCAATTCTTATCAGAAATCCCTTGCTCTTTACTTTGTATGATTGTTCCCTTCCATATTGAGGTGGGGGCTGTAAGAATGATTGAAGAAAGAGCTTTGTGAGTAATGTACAGGCGTTTTCTCTACATAAGTGTCTTTTATGAAACATTAATTTATTGAGGCCGTTGCTACAGTGTGTGCACTGGAGGTCATAGGGGTGCAAAGCTATCAGAGGTGAGGTGTGCAAAACAGTGGGCAATCTTTAAGGTGGCCACAGCAAAATATCAGCAGGTCCCATCAGTATGGTCTGTACAAAATTTCTACTGTAACACCAAAATCATGGAAATTTTCCCGTCTTCTCATCTACTCAATTGCAGTGTCTCCCTATGATCAGGGGAAAGATAAATTGATACTACAGAAGAAGGTGAAAGTACTCCATGGTAGAAAATAACATTTGTCAACATCAAGAATTAAGGATTGGAAAAGAAGCAGGTGTTGAGCCCAATTAGCTCTCTAAGAACTCTTTCAAAGTTGAAAATTATAGCTTTTATAGGCATCCAAAGCAAGTAAGAAGTAGAGGATTTAGGGAAATGTAATTTGAATTTTCTATTTTATCATAGAATCATAGAGTATGCTGAGTTGGAAGAGAGCCATCAGGATGTTCAACTCCTTGCCCTGCACGGGACACACCAAGGATCCCACCATGTGCCTGAGGAATTGCTGAAATGCTTCTTGAACTCTGTCAGGCTTGGTGTTGTGACCACTTCCCTGGGGCACCTCTTCCAGTGTCTGAACAGCATCTGGGTTGAAAACCTTTTCTTGATATCCAACCTAAACCTGCCCTGACAGCATCAGGCCATTTCCTTGAGTTCTGTCAGTGATCACAAGAGTGAAAAGATCAATACCTCCCTCTCCGCTGCCCCGCTTAAGGAGGTTGAAGACCACAAGGTCTTCCTCAGTCTCCTCTTCTCCAGGCTGAACAGACCAAGTGACCTCANTTTAAAGAATTTAAACAAAGCATAATAAGCAAATTCATATTTAACTGAAGTATTTTAGCATCAGGTTCATAGTACAGTCATATGTTTCTTATAAAAAATAAAAACTAAAGAGTTCTGTAGCACGAAAATATGTTAATATTGAAGTCTGTTAATAAATTCAAAAATTTGTCTCAGATTGGATATATTCTTAATTATTTGAAACTTCTTGATGCATTGGGAATGTCATTCTATATAATTTGCAAGCAGTAATCAGAGGAATTGGTGCAGAAATTGTGTAGTATAGTTGAAAAGCATAGAGATGTCAACCTTAAGGCCTGTACAAGCTTACAACAGACAATTTTGTGAAATCCACTAGAAAATAATGCTGCAAATATAATATTCAACTACCTCTGGTTTCTGAGATTGACTGACTATATGTTCCACCATTTCAGAAAAGGATCTTGGGGTCCTGGTAGACACCAAGTGAAAAAAGCACACACAGCAATGTGCCCTTGTGACAAAGNCTCCTCCTAGACTTCCTCTCGAGACCCTTCACAATCCTTGTTTCCCTTCTATGGATGCTCTTTAATGGCTTTTTTGGGCTTTTGGTGCCCAAACCTCACACAATACTCAGGGTGAGGCTACCCCAGTGCAGAGCAGAGTGGGACAATCCCCTCCCTTGCCAGGCTTGTGTTGCTGTTCCTGATGGCCCAGGACAGGGCTGTCCCTCCTCACTGCCAGGCGCTGCTGATTCATGTTCAATTTGCCATTGCCCATGGTCCCAGGTCTCTTCCCACAGAGCTGCTCTTCAGCCTTTTGTTGTCCAGTCTGTCCACACAACCCAGGTTGTCCCATCCCAGGTGCAAAGTCTGGCACTCCCCTTGTTAAAGTTCATATGGGTGGTCAAGGTCTCTCTGCAGGGCCTCTCTGCTTTTAAGGAAGTTGACAGCTTCTCCCAAATCATTGTCATCAGCAAACTCACTTAGTATTCCTTGGAGTCATTAATAAAGGGGCTGAAGAGCACAAGGACAAGGATGGAGCCTGATGGAACCCCACTGATGACAGGTCTCCAGTCTGATGTCACCCTACTCATTGTAGCTCTGTGCCTGACCTGTGAGCCAGTTGCTCACCCACCCCAAAACTCAGTTATCCAGCTGAACACTGGACACTTTGTCCAAAAGGATACTTGTTAAAGTCCAAAAATATTTCATCTACTGGCTTTCCTCGATCAACTCTGTTGGTCACCCTTTTGTAAAAGGACATCGGGTTTGACAAGAAGGATTTTCCCCTCATTAAGCCATGGTGGCTGTGACTGAGGACTGCTTTGTCCACATGTTTTTCAGTAATTTCCAGAATAATCTTTGCCATGATTTTGTAAGATATCAAAGATACTTCTCTCTCTTTTTTTTTTTTTNAAATGTGTTCTGCAAGGTGAACCTGGCATTGTCTGGTATTGCTTGTTAGCTAAAATTTTGTATTATTCTCTATTTTCCTGAATCTATCTTTAGAGTTCATGACTGCTCAAACCAGCAACATTCAAAGGATTTGTTTACACATTTAGTAAGGATCAATATATTTTCAATATGCCTGGAATTGCTTAATGAGTGTCCTGAAAATATGATGCAAGAAAAATTGATTTGATGTGATTCTTGTGTGAGACCACCTATGAATTCATTGATTTTTGTTGGATGTCAACTTTGCAAAACTCTTCTTAGAAGTTTTCAATTTTGAAACTTCTGTGGTGAAATTAAAAGCCCACCTGAGTCAATAAAAAAAGCTTTGATATCTTTCTGGTGTTGAAAACCTTCTGCAAGTGTACACATTTTATAAAAGGTATAAATACATTAGAATCCATTGCTCCCCTCCTTTACAGTACATATTTCCTATTGAATGTTATATGGATTCCTTGCAAAAAAAGAGAAAAGGAAATGGGGACACTTCATGTTTCTCTTGGAGGGATTAAAGCATTTTCTTGGGAAGGAAAATTAGTAATTCCTACCCAAGCTCTTCTATCCAGTGACAGAGGAAAGGTATGATTCCAACTCATGCTTTTCAGCAGACAGAATATTTTAGCTTCCAAATAGTTTAATCCTCTCAAGAACCATAAACTGATCCTTCTCCTGAAGTTGAATAGCTAAAAACACAGGAAGGAAAATAGAATTTCTGACAGAATATACCTAGATGAGAAAAAATAACTTTTTGCCTTTTAGTCAAGTACTGTATTGGGTTTGCATGGAAAGGTTTTGGNGGGAAAGAATGGAAGCAGAAGTGTTTGTATTCTTAGGTCTTCATATTTTTCTAGATGTCACCATTGTATTTGCTTTCTCTGCTGTATATCTTACAACTTCTACAAGGATTAAATAATTTTAGGCTCCACTGCAAAATATTTCAAGATCCATTGCCAAGATCCATTGCTAAGATCCATATTTTTCATGGTAAAGTGATAATGATTGATCATTCCATTGCTGATTGCTAAGAAACATATTTTAATCTATTATTATTATTATTATTATTATTATTATTATTATTATTATTATTATTATTCAGAAGGTTTAAAAAATTTAAACAAAGCATATTAAATAAATTCTCTTGTTTATAGTTGGGGTCTGCAGGGGTGGCTTCAGTGAGGAGCTGCCAGAAGCTTCCATCATGTCCAGCATGGCCAATCCTTGGTGGATCCAAGACAGACCCACCACTAGCCAGGCCATCAGTGACACTGGTAGTGACTCTGGCATGATATATTTAAGGGGGAAAAGAGTTGCACAACAACAGGCAGAGAGTGACAATTGAGAACATGTGAGAGAAATCCCCCTGCAGACACGAAAGCCATGGAAGAAGAGCAGGAGCTGTTCCAGGTGCCAGGGGTGAGGTTCCCCTGCAGCCCTGGAGCAGCCCATGGAGAGGCAGCTGTGCCCTGCAGCCCAGGGAGGCCCATGGGGATGCAGAGTTTCACCTGCAGCCTGAGGAGCACCCCAGCTGCAGCAGGGGGATGCTGAAGGAGGCTGTGACCCCCTGAGAGGCCCAGGCTGAGGCTCCAGAGTTAGCACATTAAGTCAATGCATGAACATTTACAGTGTGAGGTATTTGGGTGCATACTGTTCCCATTTGTCTCTTGTTGAAAACACTCTACCTTGTAAAAATACATAGGTGAATAAATAAATCAACAAATAATGATCTTCAGCAACCCAAAAGTTTAAGAACAGAGAGCCAGTCTTCTGTGCTAAATGGTTACTGTTATGGTTTCCTACAGTCTCAGATGATGAATATTTATTAACTTACAAAAACAGAAACAGCTTCAGCAAAAAAACATATTGGACAGTGAGATATCAGAATGACTATGTCTGGTCTCAAGTGACTTTTCATAGGCTATTTGCGTGCAAATACTTTCAGGCAAAGCTCAGGATTGTATTTGTCTTTTCTTTATGGGTTTCACTGCCATTAAATTAGAGACTCGGTCTCCTTTTGTTTTGCACATAGTTGGATTTATGCTTCACACTTTAAACATGGTTAGAATATTCTGAAAGTAATACCTGACCATAGTCACTGATCAAATTGTCTGTGTGTTCAGCTGGAGAGCGGGTTAAAACATCCCTGATTTAAATCAGAGGGCAGAGTTGATTCAGGGTTTCAATCATTGCAGATGAGTATTTTTAATTACTGGCTACCCTGTGAAAAAAAAGGACCCACAGCTCTATCTTGATCAAAAAGTGGTCGGGTTGGACTACCTACTTCAACATGGCAAATTTTAGTGGGAAAGATGCACCAAAATACCTGGGAAGCGTCATCCAGATGATAGTATCAGCAATTATCTAGAAGATTTCTAGGGTCAGTATCAGGGATTTTACTCCTGAAAACCTAGACAGGTGATAACACCAGGCTGCAGATGCTGTGCTCTGACAAACCACTAAAATTAAACATTACAGTACTGACCTTAAGCCCCCTGAAGTTAACTCAGAGGTCCCCACTGTGGATATGGAATCTCTCTCTTCCATAATTAGTATCCATTTTGGATCTAGCACAATGGAACAATGCAGCTAAGAGTCAAGATGAAGATCAGTGGAGAAAGGAAGAGGAGTGTAACCATGAGAATAACTAGATTAGGACACATTTAAATATACCTCTAAAATTTTTCTGCCGCTTTTTCTTCCAGGCAACAGAAATGGGCCTGACACCAAAATGGGATTTGAATGGACTGAGAGGTTTCTGCAGTTGTGATGGTTCCAAATCAGCTATTCTGATTTATACATAGAGTAAAGCCACTAGTCTGTAATCACCTGCCATGAGAATGGTCAGAATAGATATGGGAGCACAAACTGCCTGTGTACATCTGGGCTACATGTGAGCATATTATACTGCTATTTCTGTCAGATTCTATCCCTTTCTGTACCTTCCTCACTGCCTCAACCACTCAGAGCATTATGTCTTAGAGCCAGTTTGGTGTGAAGGATTCTTCCTTCCTATCATCACAGTATCCAGTGAATAAGAATGGTTGGAAGCACCTTTAGATGAAGAAGATTTTAGAAAAATGACAAAGTACATATGGATTTTTCTTTGAAATATATTTCAGAAGACAACTAAAACAAAACATGAGAGAACAAAACGACCACAACAAACAAACAGAGATTGCAGAAGAGCAGGAAATTTTCCAAATGTCAAATTTGACACCCCAGCTCTATTACCATCTATGAATGCTAGAATGGAATGTTTTTATATGAATGTCTTATATTAAGAACATAGACATCATTGTGTTTTCAGCTTTATTTTTGTCTGCAAGTAAGGAAGAAACTGGAGGGAACTTAAAAAAATTAAATAAATGCCGTAAACTGATCATATGCCCCAGGTGTTCAACTCGAGTCAATTAACTCCAAGTGATTATTTTCCTTAGTTGGTACACATTTAAAAGCTGTCTACATTTTTCCAGCACTACTAATAGAATTCTCCGAATTTGATTTATGTTTTGCACAACCTGTTGCTGTTTTTCCTTGAATTGCATAAAGCAAATGGTCATATTCCAAATGCTCTGCTTCCCAACAGGATGTACTTTGAACATATCAGCTCTGTAAATATGGTTAGCAATGCAGGGGTGGTCTATGCAGCAGCGCTTATTCAGAGAAAAAAGAATAATTTAGTCTTCTTCATTGCTGCCTGTGAGTATTCAAGCCCAGTGGATTAATTTGTTTTCCATCTGCATCACTAGTTTCATTTTTTAGGATAGGAAACATTTCAAATTATGTACAAGATGTGCAGGTTGTGGATGTGTTCATCTGTGATTCAGCCTCATCTTTTGGTTTTTTGTTTGTTTTTCTCTAGCCTGTTTTGAAATAAACAGCTGCTTGTGATTGTCTCACTAATAAGGAGAAAAGGCTCTAAGAGAGAGGTAAATCATATAATCTTATTTAAGTCAAAAGTGAGCTGCAATTGCCCGTCAGTGAGCGAAAAAAAAGAAGGGCTTATTTGGACCAGCAAGTTCTTCCTCCCTTTCTCAGGCCATATAGTATGCAAATCCAAATGCATTTGTTGCAATTAAAAAAAAAAAAAAAAAAAAAAAAAAAAAAGAAAAAAAAGAGATATGAGGAGTGTGTTTAACAGAGGCAAAAGAGGAGGGTACTTTTGCCTCCACTGACAGAACTTTTGCCTTTACTGATGGCAGGGGTTGAGTGCATGGTTTAAACTCCAGGTGAGAGAGCCTGGATTTGACTGTAGGTAAACGTGTGACTCTGCATCTTCCCATTCTCTGTGTAGTGAGTTGAAGGGGTTCACTTTGAGCCAGGTTTTATGAAAATTCAGTGATCCCTTTATACCCAGATTAGCTCAGCGACCCGAATGGTACAATACGAGCAGGATGGCTCTTGTGGCAGCGTTTGAAACAGAAAAAGGTTTAATAAGAAACAAAATAACAAGCTCTTTACAGAGAAAAGCCGTGCCAGGGCAAGAGATTCTTGCTCCTACTAAGCACCCCACAAAAGCGATTAAATCCTTTCTTCTCTTCTTTTTCTGCTAAATCACCCAGGCAGGACCTCTTGGCCTCGGTCCAATCAGACAGCCTCAGGTCTGAGGTGAAGTCCAAAGGGTCCCATGAGGTGTCCCTGTACCAAATTTGGAGAGAAGTTTCTGGGGTCTTTGCCTTTTTTAGCAGACAAAGGGTATTTGGAAATTGTCTTGTAATTTGGTCACTCTGTCAACAGCAAGAACACTCCTGCAGTGAGTGAAGCCTCAGACATAGAATCATAGAATATCCTGAGTCAAAAGGGACCCACAAGGACCTTCATGTCCAGCTCGTGGGCCTGTGCAGGACATCCCAACAATCCCACCATGTGCCTGAGAGCATTGTCCAAATGCTTCCCGAGCTCTGCCAGGTTGGTGCTGTGACCACTTCCCTGGGGAGCCTGTTCCAGTGCCCAACCATCCTCTGGGGGAAGAACCTTTTCCTAATACCCAGTCTAAGCCTACCTGCACACAGCTTCAGATCATTCCCTTGACTCCTGTCACTGGTCACAACAGATGAGAGATCATCTCTGCCCTTCCTCTTCCCCCCATAGGAAAGTTGTAAGTACAATGGGGTTCCTCAGCCTCCTCCAAGCTGAATGACCTCAGCCCCTCCCTGCACAGATCCCCAATATTTTACTGAATTTGCCCTTAGTCAATGTAAACCACCAAAGCTGGGAAGATTTTAAAACTGCTCTGGACATCTAAACTAAAATCCTAAACTTGATCAATGATTCTGACTGTAAGTTTGCTGGACAAAGTAGATAGAAATGATGACTGCTGTGAAGAGTGTCGCTTCGAGCCAGATCTTATGAGCTCTTAGCGATCCCTTCATACCCGGAATAGCCCAGCTACCTGGATGGCTTCAAAATGAGCAGGATGGCTCTTGTGGCGGTGTTTGAAACAGAAAAGGGTTTAATAAGAAACAAAATAACAAACTCTCTACAGAGAAAAGCCGTGCCAGGGCAAGAGATGCTTGCTCCTGCTAAGCACCCCACAAAAAGCGATCAAATCTTTTGTTCTGTCCGTTTTCTACCCAATGGCTCAGGCGGGACTTTTTGGCTCTGGTCCAACTGAACGGCGCCAAGTTTGAGGTGAAGGGCAAAGGGTCCTATGAGGTGTCTCTGTACCAAATTTGAAGCGAAGTTTCTGGAGTTTTTGCCTTTTTTAGGAGACAAAGAGTACCTGGAAATTCTATTGTAATTTAGTCACCCTGTCAACAGGAGGAACACTGCTACACTGCTATCTTTGTCTGGCAGAGTGACAAAGGGATTTAGAAATGTCTAGGATTATACGGACAGCAGATCTTCACTAACTGTCCACTAAATTAAGTGTTAATCTTTCACCTGAACTATAAAACCCAGGGCATTCTGAGTGTGCTGATCTCCAGTACCTAGAGAAGCATCAGTTCTGAACTGACATCAATAGATACAGGCCATGACCCACTGGCCATTTTTCATAATATACAGAGACTCTTTCATGGGCTCAAAGGCTGCCTTGGACTCATTTCTAGTAGAAATTGCAGCACATTCATAGCCCGTTCTGAATAGCAGAATCCAGCTACACAATTAACTCATTTGCACAGGGTGACTTGTCATAACTCATCTCACAGAATAACTTTTCAGGTTCTTGTTGGATTTTAATGTGTTTACTTCCTCTGTTTTCTTTTAGCGCAATCATGGGTTGTTTCCATTTTCCATTTCATTTTCCACGCTTTTGTACTTTCTTGACTGCCATTCAGTTCAAGATTAGGTAGAAAAAAATACGAGTGTTGGTCTAGGTCCGGGTCTTTCCAAGGACATTTCCTGAAAAACAATTAAATCATTATTATACAGTAATTTTTCCAAATTATACATGATTGAGAAGTGTTGCATCCAGCTTAACCACTATCAAACACATTGTAACGAAAATGTAGAGGCCTTATTTTGTAACCAAGTCTATGTCAGCCCAGATTAACCTTAAGTTTCAAGAACATGTCAAGTAAGAGTGCATTTGAAAATGTGATCTAAGGGCAGCATCTTTCCAAAGTAAGTATTTTTTCCCATGCAAGTACTTCACTAAGAAAAAGAAATAAACAAAATTAAAGCTGACATTGAGAAGATCCCAAAATGCTTGAACTGTTTCATGAGAGGAAAAAAGTGTCCCCACAACTTCTGTCTAAAACCTGATTGATCACAGAGCCCAATTCTGACCTCTCCCAAAGGTACTGCTTAAAGGACTTTGAATGAAAGCAGGAGAAATGGAAACAACATTAAGGGAGAAATAAAACAAAACAAAAGAAAAACCCTCTTGATGGTTACTCAGTGTGTCACTTTGAAGGAATTATTTATCCATTTTAGTAAGCTGTTCTATTTACCAAAATGAAGAGGTTTAATATGAACAAGAATGTTCTGAGGGCAAATTAATTTCAAGATAGATCCTCAGCAGGTGTAAATTAGTGTAATTTGATGCAATTCATAGCCTGACCTCCAGCTTCCCCAGATGAGCATCTGGTCTGTTGCGTGTTGTGTGTTTTAACAGGCTAACTATTATATTCAGCCATTCTAAGGAGCTTTGTTTTTCCGTGATTTTTCTGTTCTCAAATCATGCCCGGTAGCTTGTTAATAGCAGCAGAAACTTCAACTGATTTGTTACAAAGTCTCTTTTTATATTGCACTGAACTAAACTCCTTTAACCTTTCTCCATGACACATCTCCAAGGATATTATTCTTGCTGCTCTGCTCCTTCCAGCTCAAGGGCGATCACGTTCTTGCTGAGGTATTGCAGCAAAGCTGCAGAAAGGGCTCTGGGTGAGGTAAACCACAGCAATAATGCCACCTCCTAAGAGCTCTGCTACCCTCCCACAGCACACTGAGGTGGCATTCTCTTCATTTTCTCTTTGGGAGCTGTATATTTCATGGCATATTTAAAGGACATTTCCAGCATTTTTTCCTTTTTTTTTTTTCCTTGTTTTATTTGTGTTTGACCTTTTCTAGCAATTTTAATTCAAAAGACAGTCCCCTATCTACTTTCCTGATTCAGCCTTTCATCCTCGTTAACTTTTTGGATACCATTTTCCTATAATTAATTATTTGAATTCAGTAGCATCCAGGAAAACTGTAGCTAACTGCTAAGGTGTTTTGCATAGCAACAGGGAGTCCATGTTCTGAGAAGCATAATGCAAAAGGAAGGAAAATAATTAGGGCAGAAATTGAAGCCTCTAAAGTCACTTTCAAGACATGGCTAAACACCACTCTTGTCAAAGTCTCACAGAGACATTAAATCACATATTCCACAGCAGCTCAGCCCCTTATCCAGTCACTGCTGAGGACAGAGCCCAGTGCTCTCTTCTCATCATAAAAGTAAAATATATTAAAAATATATAAATACCTTGCCTCTTAATAAATGTCACATAAATTCATCATGTTGTTAGTCATGAACATTTGACTGGTCATGCCAGTCAATCAATGTTATATTTGGAAATATTCTTCTACATAATTTATGGAATAATCTCCATGAGGAAAAATAAGTGGTCTCTCATTTTGTCTTCTCACCATAAGTCAGTTTAAGTAGCTGACTTATTCCATAGGCTTTTGACATGGATAGAGAGACCATGTGATTCTTGTTTTCATCCAGTATTCAATTTTTTAAAAAACTTTATTTCTCTTTAGGGTTTTTTTTTTTCACTCCATGATTTGTCATTTTACTATTCTCAAAGGTTTCTACCTTTCCATGACTGAAAAAGTGACTAATCAGTTCTTCATCCCTCTCCCCAGTTATGTTGGCTGATGGTAATTATTTAATATACTTGCTTTTCCCTTTGTCCTCTGTCTCTAATTCCTTATAATCATTCTTAAGACAATTCATCTTTCATTTTATGATTGTTTACTTTCTCTGTCATTAAATCATATTATTTTTCTTCAGCATCTTGCCATTTAATGATCACTATACTTGCCCTCTCTGATCATTTTTTTTTTTTTTAATTATTATTTTCCCTTCCTCCCAGAGCAAGCCACATCCACAGATTATCAGATTCTGGGTAAACTTTTAAAAGTTTTTGATCAATCTTTTATATTCTTGTTTACTTCTTGGTCTAATCACATTGGGTTTTGCCTCATGCCATCTTTCTGACAATTAGGACAGTATTTATGAAACAAATGGATTATTTACATGACAGTGACTTGTAACTAATATCTGAGGGGTTTCTTTTGTTTTGTTTTTTTTTTTTATATTCATTAGGTTTCATGATTTATCAAAACACTTCCTTGCCAGCTGTCTCCTCTACAGGACAGAGAAAATGAGTGCTTAATATGTGCTGTGATTATTTCCTTTTAGCATCCTTTACAGACTAATGAGGCCATTATGAAATTACTATTTATGAAATTATATGACATAGGCATAGGTCAGGCATAAATTATTTTGTAAAGGGAAAGGTGTTTGGTCACAAGAATGATGCCTTAACTGCTAATGAAGTGACTTATCCATATCATCCCTCGTCCTGCATTAGCACAATAAAGAGGGCCACCAATTTGATCAGCAGCATGGAGAGCCTCTCCTGTGAGGAAAGGTTGAGAGAATTGGGAATGTTCAGCCTGGAAAAGTGAAAGCCTTGGAGGGACCTCATTGTGCCCTTCTAGTACCTGAAGAGGGCCTACAGGAAAGATTGAGAGAGACTACTTAGAAGGGCAGCAAGAGAATCAATTTAGATTAGATATTAAGGTTAAACTCTTTATTTTGAGAGTGATGAGGCCTGGAGCACATTGCCCAGAGAAGCTGTGGATGCCTCATTCCTGGAAGCGTTCAAGGCCAGGCTGGATGGGGCTCTGAGCAGCCTGGGGTAGTGGGAGGTGCCCTGTACCTTGTCCAACCTTGCAGGGGGTTGGAACTAATTATTAAGATCACTTAAGATAAGTATTAATAATTATTAAGATCACTTCCAATGCAGGCCATTCTATGATTCTATGATTCCAAGATAAACCTTGACTCCTCTTCAAGAAGCTTTAAGATCCAAATTCAAAAACATCAGAATTTAAGTACAATCACTTAAAAAAAAAAAAAAAAAGCTTTATAGGAGGTAAATTAACTCAAGTTGTTCTATATGTACTTGTTTTAAGAACAATATTTATGTATGGCTTCAAATAAGCTTTGCTGAAACATCCTGTAATTACCACTGCTACTGTCACGACATCATTGTGACCATCAGCTGTTTGATGACAAGCAAAAAAAGGTACAAACATGTCCTGTTCCTTTTTTTCAGTGCAACACCCTGGAAGTCTGCAATGACAGGGCCTCTACATTGCTGTGCCTCCAGACCTCACAGAATGTGTGGGACTGTAATAGTTTTGGGATCTGACCATAGCAGGAAGAGTTTTCCTCACAGTCCTTAATAATCACAACCACTACCTGAAAGCATTGCCCTGGCCCAGGTGCTGGGGGTGCAAAAGGAATTGGGAGGGGGCACAGCCAGGACAGCTGACCCCAGGTGACACAAGGGAAATCCCATTCCATTTGGCATATTCAACATATGAACTGCAGAGAGGTGGAAGACAGAGGAAGGGGGTGACATTTGTGTTTATGGTGTCTGTCCTGCTAATTAATCATTATGTATGATGAAGCCTTGCTTTCTTGAAGATGAAGAGTAATAAATTAATTGCTTATTTTTCTTAGGTTACATACACAGCCCTTGCTTTACCTGTTAAAGCATCTTTATTTCAGCCCAGAGCTAGGTTGGTAGCTAGGTACCTGATCCTGCATCAACAGGTGGAAATCCTTACAATGTGGGAAAATATTGTGCAGGAGGGAATGAAAGAGTGAGACTGGACACTTCTCGATGGCATGCAGTGACAGGTCAAGAGACAATGGGCACAGGATATCTGAGCATAGAAAAACCTTTTATTTCACCTTGCAGGTGCTCAAGCACTGTACCAGGTGGCCCAGGAAGGCTGTGAAGGCTTTCTCACTGAAGATATTCAAGAACTGTCTGGATGGTCTAGGGTGACCCTGTTTGAGCAGGGAGGGTGGACCAGACTTTGTAATTTTGTAATTCTGTAATGTTGTGAGTTGGTGTGGGCCTTTTTTAAACAGAAATCTAATTTGAAATTTTAACTGCTATCATTTAATGATACACTTCCATTAGTGCAGGTGATTTATGTCATCTATCCCACATGCCTCCCCTCCTCAGAAGGGACAGGTAGCTCCTTTGGTCTCCTTGTCTCTTGTTTTACCATAATTTATTTTGTGTGTGATCTATTACACTAATTTATTTCTGCAGCAGTGCTTATTCCAGAACAAACTATTCCAGTGCTATTCGATAAATGAATAAATAAATAAATAAATAAATAAATAAATAAATAAACAAATTCACATACCATCATCACAAAATCTGTGTGTAATACAAACCTAATTCTTCATGGTCATGAACACAAACAGCTCTGTGGGTTTGGACAGCTTTTAACTGCGACCACAGCTTCAGCTCTAACCACAAACTCTGGTTTGTTGCTGTTTGAGCCTCAGCTCTAATTGCTCTGCTACGTGTTGAGGGCAGGCAGCTTAAAACAAGCCGTATTTATAATTTTCCCTCTCCACCTGCACACAGCTACCGTATTTGCAACATCTAGGAGATTCTATGAAGCACCCTTTGGCAGTCAGTAGTGCTAAAATGGGCTCCCTCATCTTGTCTTTGATGATGTATTTTTATTGGCACCTTAAGGGGAGTAATTTTACAAACCATTGTTAGAAAACCATTATGGAGCTAAATGTTATTTCCTTTTTTTCTTTTTTTTTTTTTTTTTTATGCAGCCTGATGATATTCCCCATGCCATCATAGTATCAAAGAGCCTTTTTCTTTCTGGGGAAGAAAGCAGCAGCTGAGCATGAATGAGCTGTTTGCATGTGAAGCCAAGTGGGTGATGATGGTGTGGCTGCAATGATCTGGCGGGCTGGCAGCTGCTGGTGATGTCACACACGGCCCTGCCTGACATCAGCAGCCAGCTCGGAGCAATCCAGGCAGCCCATTGCTGTCCAAAGCCTTGCTCAGCCAAGAGAAACACAATTGTTCACTGCCCTCCAGAAAGGCTACACTTTGAAAATGCCAGCACTACTGACTGAGCAGCAGGTCTGACTTGAGGCTGAAGATGAAAAATAGCCTCCCACCTGAATTCTGTGCTCACAAAGTTTGCCAAATAGCAGAGGCAAATAGTTTTGATTGCCAGCAGAGCTACTTTGCTAAATTTCTCCTGGAGTCCCATAGGCCATTCCCCTGATGCAGTTCATGTGCACAGAGCTGGTTTGATCTGCCAGTCAGATCCTAACTCGGCTCAGTTTGAAAAGTGGGGAGCCAGCTGAGGCTGACCTGCTCTGTATCACCTCCATTCCCTCCCTGCTATGAAAGTGTGATCTGCAGGGATGCTTTATTGGCCACTACCTCCCATTGAGCTTGAAATGGTTTAGAGTCAGGCTTTGCTAATAACAAGCTTCAATTTGGGGACCAGGCTTCTGCAGGAGTTCAGTACAGCCTATAGAGCTATGCCTTCACTGCCAAGTACTGTCTGATCTTCCCAGGATTTTCACTGACCCCTCACAACTGCACATGGCAGTGAAAGGCAGCAGCGAGTCAGTAAAGACTTCCTGGGAGAAAAAAAGGAAACAGTTATTCACCAGAATGAGATATGGGCACGGGGCCTTCAACCTCACCTACTCTGTGATTCTGTGAGAGAGGAATCTATTTTACAGGGTCAGTATAATGTCTCTTCAAATCCAGTAATTTATCAACTTAATTGGGGTAAAATACCTTAATTGTGTGAATGGGGTGAATAGCTCTGCACTGGGTTAGAAAAAACACTTTAACTATGTTAGAAAAAAGCCTCTCCACAGCAAGTGTAGCAAAAACTAATTTTGGATTGTGACACTCAATCAGACTTTCCGCTGTTAGGATAAAAAGTTACATAGTTGCTCCTTTTCTCCACAGAGCTGCAAAAATTTCCCCATTTTCTACTCTGAGAAAATTCATTAGAGATCTGCCAGAAGATCTCCGCAAAAGGAAGATTTTACTTGCCCTGGCTGTTTGAGCTGCTTAAGCTTGACACTCAACAGGAAGCTGAGGAATCTTCAGGGAGTTCTTATATATTAACCATGGGTAGGATTCAGCTCAAGATTAAGACCTTAATTCTGGTGTGAGTACATTGCTATCTGCATATGAACAAGGTGTTCATCCTTCCACTGCAGACAGGGAAGACCCAGGACTCACCTCTGTTGCCAGTCAAAGGTCATGATACCTATTTGAAGTTTTTGTTGCACTCAATTTGTTGATGTGCTGTTAGGTACACACAGTTTTTCTCAGATGAGAGGCAGAGGCCAGGCAAGATGCAGAGAAGCTGAAGTGGCTCCTGTGTTTGGACAGCTGAATTCAACCCCACGTGTCCAGTAACTCAAAAATACCAATCACCAGTGAGAACAGATGATCCCACAGGAAAATAATGACTTAAAGCATTGTAATCTCTGGCTTTCACTTCAGCAGAAGATGTCATCTCCCTTGATATAAGGCAATCCAAGGATTGTTAAAAAAAAACCCCACAATGCAGAAAAGCTGTGGTCTTTCTACTTTTCCTAATCAGGAGCATCACAGCACAGTTAAATATGCTGTGAACCTCATATTATGTTAATGTATTAATGACATGTAAATGTTTTCAGAATAAACTAGACTCATGCAAATTTGTTGGCTCTGAACTTATTTTATTCTGACAGAGTAGTGAGCACAAAGCAAATTAACATTTTCAGAGCTCATTAGTATATGTGAACATCATGCAAAGGTGACAAATCAGTTTGATAGACTTCCATGATTTTAGGCCAAAAAGCCAGTAATTTGGATGACTGGGATACCTGATCCAAAGCACATTGCAGGCTGTGAGAGTTCTGCCAGTAACTAAGAGGGAATAAAAAGGTCACATCCTTGGACAGGGTGGCTCATGCAGGGACAAAACATAGAATGAAGTTTAGACTCAGGCTCTGCTAATAGATGTGTGGAATTTTCAGGTGGAACAGGCTCAGTGGTATCAGGTCTCTTTAATCTGCCTTCATGTAACACTCACTGTAGGATCGTTCCCTTTGGTATTACAAGCCTCTAGTGCTTTATTTTAATTGTTCAATAAGTTTCAGAGATACAGTAATTAACGTGGTTGATTAAATATAATCAACTACTCACTTCAAACCGATTGGAAAAAAAAGTTTAGTCAAGTGCATCATTAGTCAGTACTTGCTACTAATCTGCCATTTTCTAAATTTTTATCTTCTCTCTTTACAAATATTGGTCTATGCAGACAAATCTTGATTTCCTCATGATTCTGGGAGAATCTATTGATTTGTATAAAATTTTGAAAAAATCCCTCAATATTTGGTGCCAAATACAGGACTTGAAGGATGTGGGGAATGAATCATACAACACAATTTTATACTATGAGGAAAAACTATTTGATTTACTTTTGTAGTTAATGCATAGACACTTATACTTATTTAAAGTATATACACTGATACTTATTTAAAGTTCCTTATGTGTGCAAAAACAGATAAGAGGAGGGCTAGAGGCAGTAATACATAACTTGCCAGAAATTTCTGGTCTAGAGTCAAACTGCCTTACAGTGCTGTTACTCTTGGCTGCTTTATGTCCTTCCTTCACCACAGCACCAAGTCTGACAGAGTTCAAGAAGAGTTTGGCCAATATTCTCCATCACATGGCTTGATTCTTTGGGTGTCTTGTGCAGAGTTTGATTTTGATGATCATTCTGATCTCTTCCAGCTCAGGATATTTTTTGATCCTGTGATACCCTGAGAGATCCCTCGCACACAAAGATATGTAATCCATACTTTACTCCAAATGAATGAATAAATCTATTAATTCTCATAGGACTTCAGGTGGATTTTTAAGATTCAACATGAAAAGTTATTATCTCCTTCTTCTTGCATCCTGTTTTTAGATAAATTTCAAGCTGTTTTGGGCACATGCCTTCTTCCATCAAGGTAGCATGTCCCACAAGGCAACATACTTGTTTAAGCATGTTTTCCAACAGTTCTGTGACTGATAAAAATAAGAGAAGAATGATGACAGGAATCATACCTCTGTCTCTCCCAATCCCTTCAGCTCTTCCTACTCTTTACAAGTTGCAATTTCTGCTTTTAAATGAAGTGAATACAGACAAAGAATATGAGACTAATGAAACTTTGCTTCAGCTGCTCAAGGAAGTCTCGAACAAAGAGAAATTGATCCTCATGGGTGAGTCCAATTACCCAGACATTTGTTGGGAAAACAACACCGTGACTGTCATAAATCCTGCCAACTGGACCAATTTGTCACAAAGGAGTGATTTAGATCACTTAAAGAATAACTGTCAGAGGTAGTTTTAATATGTTGTTGTAAAAGAGTGACTTAACAAAGATTGATGGCAAGGTTCACTCTGTTATGTGCTGCATGGATTAAACATACAGTTTTTTTTTTAGAATCAAGCTGGAATGATTTATACAGAGATGAGAGATGCGAACAGGTGAGGAAGAGTTTCTTGTTGAGTCATGAGGTCCAGAAAGGATCCCCTGGCTTTCTAAATTCCTCTTCAAGGGGAGCATAGGTGCAGTTTGAACCAGACCTAGTCCTAGGCTCAGTCAATGGTTTATGTCTAAAGGATTATATATATGGAAAGTTTATAATAATTAATATTACACATTAGTTTAATTTGTATTAATTCAGCATGCTATCAGTCACTTAAACAGCACAGACAGGTATTAAATCCATTAATTAATATCAAGGCAGGTTTAAATAAAAACCTTGAAAAAAATAGGTTGGGAGGTCTCCACTTGATCTTCACAAGCTGTTTCACTTTGCACATTTCTCTGTGTTGCACCACACTACTTGTTATCATGGACTCAGCCCTTGGACAAAAGCAGACAATATACAGAAGATTCTTATCTCACATTCTTTCCCTCTTGACAGTCAATGGGCATTTTGCCATCTCATATCATGCTGCTAGATTTTATCAGTTTTTGGGATACAGTAACAATATGCTGAACTCTCTAAATAGAAAATAGTTAAGACCTTATCTTACTAGATCAATACATATAAAGAACTAGATACTGTTGCATTTAATTCAATAAACACTTTACCTTTAATTTTCATGCATACAAAACAGTCCTTCAGCATGAGATTGTTGATTTCTCATTTAAATTTTAATGAATGATTAAAAATAGAGAAACTGAATTGAAAGAAAAGCAACTGAAACTATAAGGTCCTGTTTCATGTACAGAATCAATTGAACTGGATCACAGAGAATAGATAATCTGAACATTAAAAATGTATTATTATTATTACTATTATGCTTTGTTAGAATATGACCATGAGATAAAGTTGTTCATTGGAAGAATAAAAGCAGAACAGCAGAGGATTGCATAAAAGCTTCCTTTAGGAAAGTACTAAACCAACAGCTCTATTTTCAGGCCGTGCTTAATCCTTTTGAGTTCAGTGGCTTAAATCTTTTCCCCACTAAAGAAAAAAATTATAAATTGTGGCCTAACAGCCTCAATTCTGTGACTTGCTGTGGCTTAGGCCAAAGCCCACAGCACACAGTAAAACAGTTTTGCAGCAGAATAAGCACATTTTGGACAGGACAGATAGACTGAACCTGCATGTTTTGTTTCTAAGGGTGTTTCACTCCTTTAAACACAGAAACATAGGATGGAGGCAGGTTTATTCCAAACTAGAATGTCTAATATGTAGAATGGACTTGATGATCCTGATGGATCCCTTCCGGCTCAGCATATTCTATAATTCTATCATACACACAAACTGTTGAAACAGAAAATTGTAATAATGGTGGAATGCATATGTCACACATCAGAATAAAACCACTGTGTGTAATATGCTGCAAGTTTAATAAAATAGGTCATTTGAGGATAGAAAAGGAGATAAGGGAATAAGAATAATTTAGTGATTTTTTTCATATTGCCTGTTGGACTCAATGTGCTACCTTTTTTGTCACCTGTAAACCACAGAACTTTTCAGTAGCCAAGCTCACTGGCTGAAATTTAGAATATTTGAAGAGCTGTAGCTGTTAAGAGACATCTGCAAAGGTCAGGAGACTGCAATGTATTTGCTTTCATTTCCTGGAATCACTTGCAGTTGCCTGATCTGTGCCTTGGGAAAGCTTCAGTTGCTTAATTTTTCAAGAGTAAAGCCAAGAGCTTGGAAGGAACAGTTACATATTTTAGCACATAAGAGGGGATTTCTGGAGGATGCTGTATTTGAAAGCAAGGTGTTATAAGGTCAGGTGACTGACATGAGTGAGCAATGCAAATAACCAGATATGAAGCAGCAAAACTGGTTATAGACATTATCCTGAAGAATTCCAGAGAATTAACTGAACCCTTCTATGGCAAATGGAGGGATATCACCTGCCTGTGCTGTTCAGTGGCTCCATGCCCAGGAGCTGACAGGAAGTACTCAAGCAGGCATTGCTCTGTTTGCAAATGATGGGTCTGATGGGTCTGATGTGGTTTTGAAGACATTTCCCTGGCCCTCTCACTGTGCACATGCAAGTAACACTTCACAGTGGTTTCCTTTTCAACTACAAGTCTGGCAACATCAGTCTGATGCTGAAGGATAATCCAAGCAAAATTCTCCCTATATTTCTTGTGTTTGATATACACCTTTATTTGGCTAAGCAGTACTTCTGTGTTTTGTTGACTTATGCTATGTACTGTTAGGACTATGTTGGCAAAATATGTCCCACAGAAGAACCTGATGCTAGGAATGAAGAATATTTTTTACAAAATGAGAATTAATCGAATACTTTTGTATATGGCACAGACTTCTTCTAGAACATTCAAAAAAAGTGTGGAGCCATTAGCAATTTTCTGTTGTTCTGCTGGTGTTTTTTAAATCTCTTCTGTAAAATCTTATGAAAACCACTTCTAAACAATTCTGCAGGACATTCATTCAGCGACCACTTTTCACCTGTTCCAAAAGAACCATAGGTAGATTTCTTGCCCTTGAAATGATGGAAAAATAAAGGAGGTGAATGTTGTTATAAAGAGACAATTCACATTAATGTGCTGGAAATCTCATCCACTTTTTCCTGAAATATGTGTCAAAAACATGAAACCTCCAAAAGCATATGAATGTAAGAAGACTCTTTAGTACAGAACACCAGCTGAAAAATGTTGTCAGGACAATTTAACTCCTCCACAATGACAGATGTAGAGAAATAAAAACAAAACAAAGCCCTCAAAACTCCTTGTAATGGAAAGAAAAGAAAAGAAAAGAAAAGAAAAGAAAAGAAAAGAAAAGAAAAGAAAAGAAAAGAAAAGAAAAGAAAAGAAAAGAAAAGAAAAGAAAAGAAAAGAGAAAAGAAAAAAGAAAAGAAAAGAGAAAAGAAAAAAGAAAAGAAAAGAAAAGAAAAGAAAAGAAAAGAAAAGAAAAGAAAAGAAAAGAAAAGAAAAGAAAAGAAAAGAAAAGAAAAGAAAAGAAAAGAAAAGAAAAGAAAAGAAAAGAAAAGAAAAAAGAAAAGAAAGACTGGAATATAAATTGATGCAGTGTAAGCAGTAGAGGAGGTGTTAGTAGCTGAAGCAATGCCTCAGTGACAGACAGAAGTGTGGTAGAGATGCTTTACACCTCTGAGGCCACCTTGCAAGGTAAAAAAAGTCTCCACACAAAACATTTCATCAGGAGGAGTAACAGATGGCCTCTTTCTTCGCCTGTCCAGAGTACTGTAATTTGCTTGGTGAAAGGATGACTGAAGACATATTACTACCTGGTTCCTGGAGGTTGCTTTGGAGACAGCTGTTGCAGTTTTCCTAAGAGAGGAAAATGGGCCTGCTGGTGGATTGTCAATCATCTTGGGTTACAAGGTCACAGAGGCAGAGAATTGGGATTGTACATTTTGCACCACGATTGCAGCATGAGTAACCACTGCTCTGCTCCTTTTTGAATGCACTGATGTTGCTCAGGGCAGATTTATCAGACATCTTGGCTGCCAGATCCTCTTCATCCATATATGACTCCTAGTGCCTCATGCATGCAGTGATATATGATGCACTACCCCTGGATGATGATAGATGTAAACAGAAGTGTTAAAATAGTTTTTCTTCCATCCATTGAGGACAGGGATCTACCTCTGTATTTACTATTAATCAGGGGGAGCATCAGTCAGGCAGTGGCTGCAGAAACTTAAGCTCTTAAACTCAATATATTGTGTAAAATAAATCATGTAGGGAGGAGAAATAAAACAGTGAACACATTTTCTGGCATTCATGTACACACAGGCCACTAGCATCATTCTGCCCATTTTTTTCTGTTTGTGTCTTCAGGGCTCCTACTGGTGTCTGACCCTGCCCTGCACAACCACATTGTCTCTACACTGGACACGTGGACATGACAGATGGACCACTTGGAGAATGAGGAATTGTCTGGATGGTCACACTCAAGGAATCGTGGTCAATGGCTCAGTGGCCAAATGGACACCAGTGGCAAGTGCAGTTCCACTGGGGTCAATGCTGGCACCAGCACAGTTTGACATCTTCCAGTGGCATGGACAGTGGGAATAAGGGCACCCTCAGCAAGGTGTTTTTGGGGCACAGTAATATTAATTCAGCAACAGGATGAACGTATAATTCCCCTTCTGAAGGGGACTATGACCTTAGCCATCTTCTGGGTGATTATTTCTGCCATTTACTGGAAAGGCAAGCTGAAGTCACTGACCTTTTAATTCAGATGTCTACACTGTGTCTAAGTTATACAGATTAGTCTTGGCAACGGAGATAAAAACATTATGAGAAAACTGCTTGTGTGTATCTGCATCTGAAGGTAAGGAGAAAGTTTCAGAGTACTGCCTTCTTGACCTTATTCCTCCAAAAAGGAAGAGCTGGAATAGAGTTCCCAAAGATTTTAGTCACTTGAGATGTCATTCAAGCATCAGGATTTCCAGGACTGCATACTCCTGATGTGACATTTTTCAGAGGAATGGTAATTAAAGTCCATCTATTTAACTTTATTGTCTTTTCTAGATTGGTATCAGGGTGACCAAAGTAAGATATTTCATAAAAAATAATTCTGTGGAAATAGCTATACGTCTATAGCTATAAATCCAGAGATGTCTTCAGTCACTTGTGATTGTGTAAATGTATGCAAAGTTCTTCATAGCGAGGGTTTTTATTTATTCACAAAGTTTTCTAGATGACCTTTATCTGCTGAGAAAGTAAGGGTTTTTTTTTGGAATGGAAATTCCATTTCTCTTCCCTTCCCCCAGCCCCTAAAATCCATACTAAGTGCTCTCCGAATAGAATTTGAGTAAAAATCAAATATATTTAGAAGAATAGCCTTTCCACCATTAGCACTCCATGTGATCATCCTGGAACAGGGATCTCAGTTCAGGAAATCACCTTAGGCCCTGAATTACCACATATGTATTGTATGTTCTAATCATGTACAGATTTGATAATACCCCCATGCACTTTCAGGAATAAATATTGGCTTGAAAGAGATACAGAATTGTAACTTGTAATGCATGAATGCTCATAGTACTGAATTCATGCACTAGGGGACATTCAGATTGAGTTAATTATTTAATTAAATTAGCTAATTTAATGAGTAAATATTAATTATCATTAATTCATTTACTCTGAGAGTTAATTTATCTATGCAAAAAACTCCTTAAAAGAAAAGTAATTCTTTGGAGAAAAAAAAAACGTAAATTATGCTTTTGCTAATGGAGTTTGCCATATTGTCTCAAGCTAGGCTAAATTGCAGCAAGAGGGTAAGCCCAAGAGTAAATATGATTTGTGGTTTATTTTATTAGTGTTCAAAGATTATCCTGTTAGGTGGAGAATATTTGCTATGGAAAATTGATCCTGTTAATTTATCTTTGTTTAGAAAACATTAGAGGTGATGTTTAGATCATATATTAACATTTTATCCATAATATGGAAGATCCAGATGCTCATGTTGTGCTTTTAACTGTAATTGCTTAGCTCTTAAACTTCTTCTTATGGATTTTTACATTTATGTAAAGTGACAATTAAACTTCAATTATAAGTTCATTCTGGATTGTCTTTATTTTCTTTGTTTTAAATTAAAGGCTTTTTCTTTTTCCTCTGTAAAAAAACTGTAAGTTGCTTTCTTTATTTGCTCTGCCATCTGTGTCACTCCATGTTGGTGTCCTAATTTACATTCTTTAGGGATGGAGTCTGAGCCCTGCTGAAGCCAGTGGTCATTTGGCAAATCACAGTGTGATTGTGGAGTGTAGGGCTACAAGGGACATCTCAGTGGCATGAAGCTGTGTCAGGGCAGGTTTAGGTTGGAAAATAAGGAAATAAAGAAGAAGATCTTCCCCCCGAGGGTGGTTGGGCAGTGGAAGAGGCTCCCCAGGGCAGTGGTCAGAGCACCAAGCCTGACAGAGCTCAAGAAGCATCTGGACAATTCTCTCAGGCACATGGTGGGACTCCTGCAGCTGCCCTGTGTGTCCCTTGTTGTCCCTTGCAACTCAGGATGTTCTATGATTCTGTGATCTCCTCTAGAAATGGGAATAAATACATGCATGAGTCAAGGGCAGTTCCATCAGCACCTACTTAAAATCACAACAGCATGGTCTGAATGTTCTAGTCCAGCACAGCACGCCCTGTGATTACATTTCTTGTTTCAACCTCACTGTGACTGGCTGCAAATCCAAGAGGTGAGCCACATGCTCAAATTGGCAGAGCACCTCCTCCACCAGCCACACATTAACAATGCTACTCCTGGAATAAAACCTGGAGGAGTAAACTTGGTGATGTTCAAGCACATTAATTTCCCAAATAACTGTACTGGTGACAGGTAAACACAGCTGGGTTGAGAAAATAAAATCCAAAACATAAGCACAAAGATGTTAAATGAGTGGTACAGAGCAGCCTTCACTGGACAGCTCCAAACCCTTCACCTTGAACTCAGCCACACAAATGAGTGATGGAGCTGAGGCCAGGGGAGCCTGTGGCAGACAGCAAGGCCGGGGTGCTGGATCAGGAATGGGGGCAGGAGGTGCCTGTTCTGTCAAATTGGGATGCAGCTTGAGAGGTTCTTGATTCCCCAGGCTCTGCAAATGCTGTGTCATCTGTTTTGTGTGGCAAATGCCAACACAGGGTTCAAAGCCTCTGATGAAATTGAAATAAGGGCAGCCAGGAAAAAGAGGATGGGAACATTTTCAACGTGTCGGAAAGAGGTGATCTGATATTTTTCTTTTTTCACAACTAAAATAGATTGTGTTAAATAGATTGTGTTCAGAGTAGAAGCATGTTGAAGATTGGATAACTCTGTAAGTGAATGGGAGGTACATTTTTAGTAATTGTACCATTAAAGGGGTATATTATCTTGTGATTAAAGCTACTTTTTAATGCTAATAACAGAAAATTGTCCAATCTGTGATCTGTTGTAGCAAATCAACAAAAAATTGTTTTGATTTCTTGGCATTTCTTCTAGATCCTACTACAGTTGAAAGTGGATGTGAAAGTCCACCCTAGACCTGAAACTCCTCTTGGCATGCAGGAGAGGCAGGGGAATTGTCTTTGAATATGTTCCACCCTGACTTTGTGTGCCTGGAGCACTGCAGTCACATTGATGAGGCTAGTAAAAGAAAAAGAAAATTAAAGTTCATATAGACATGGAAATAAAATTAAATAAATTGAACTCTTTATATATTTTTCTGGCTCTATTTTATCTCAATAGAAAAAATAAAACTATTTATCTAAGATATAGTTTTAGTTGTTCTGAGTGTTCAGAGTTTTTACTTAAAATGCTCAGTTCTGTTCCTTTGTGCACAAATGCACTTGAGTTCAATTTAATTTAAAAAAATAACTTCAACAACAGGTTTATGCTGTTGAAAAAAAAAATTGTTTCATTTTTGTATAGGATATTCATGCATTAAATTTGCTGTTTTATTAAAGTGAGTATATCAATCCAGAAACTACCTTTGTCCAGTTCTCTGAGATATTTTAGGGTCGTATCTTCTGATTAATCAGGTAAATCCATTCTGTTTTAAGGAAATGTTTGTGATAATTTCACAGAATAGAGAATTGAGCCAGTTTCTCATCTATTTAATATGCATCCTTCTTTTTAGACACAAAGGTGTTATTTTCCTTGCTACAATAATCAAAGCTATAGCATTTGAGCACTAAGTCTCTCTCAAGACTGAACATAAGCACTTCTTCAAAGCACTTCTCTTTGCTTTTATTTGTTTTATGCAGAAGGAAAAAACAGTGGGATGATGGATTTATTCAGAGAAAGATCATCCCAGAAACTGAAGCCAGTGATCCAAAGAAACAAGAAGGCTGACAGGGTGAAAGGAGAGAGGGAGACAGTCCTGCCAGAAAGACTGAGCTCCTGTTCTTCATGTCTCATCCCTCAGGATCTCATTATTTCCCACCTCTAACACCTTCATGTCAGCGTGCAGCTCTGAGTCCTGCTCCTACCACGGGGCTGCTCCTCTCCTCAGAACAGAGATGTTTCCTCAGAAGCACTGTGGGTTCCCAGGGTTCAGAGCAGAGAACAGATGGAGTATCAGCTGTCTAGTGTGGCTGAAAGAATCAGGATCACTAAACTCAGTGCTCTTGGTGCAGAGGAGAGTGGCAAAGGAGAGGGAAAGGAGAGGATAAAAATGATAGAATCCCTTAGTGTGAGATAAATTATACCCACAGACTTAACATGCAAAGGACTGTATTATTTCTTAGACACCTCTCTGCAAGCAGATATCTGGGGAACCCTATAGTATGTTTTATTTTGCCAAAGTTTGGTTGACACCAGCTAATATTTTTGAAGTAAATTAGGAAGAAATTGTTTGCTGAAAGTGTTGTGAGGCACTGGACCAGGTTGACCAGTGAAGCTGTGAATGCTCCATCCCTGGAATTGTTCAAGGCCAGCTTGGATGGGGCTCTGAGCAAGCTGGCCTAGTGGAATGTACCCCTGCCCAGAGAGTGGGGTTTGGAACCAGACAATCTTAAAGATCCCTTTAACCCAAACTGTTCTATGCTTCTATGAACTACTGCAAAGCCCTAAAACAATTCCTTCTCTTCATAAAGAGTTGAGAGGAAGACATGCATTTTGAGGCTTCACATCTCATCATCTTTAAAAATCAACCCATCCTGCCTAAGAGCACAGAGCTTTGCCCTATGCTCTTGAATCTTGAGATTCTGTGGCTATTAATAGAATACATGAAATTATCCTGAAGTGGATGCACACAGCGGGTAAAGAAGTTCACTAAAGATTTGCCAAGACCTTTAACAGGCCAAAATAAAATCTCCAAAGTAATAAAGTGCATAAAACACAATAGCAAGCTCCTTGGCTCCTGAGACTAGAAAAAGTAGTTTCAATTGCTAGGTAATTTTAAGAACTGCTGTGTAGTTTCCACTTTCATTAGCCAGAAGCAGGGGGTAAAGTGTGAAACCGTAAACCATAAAGGAGCAATTCTTTTCACTTATTTCTGTTGCTGCCATTCTCTTCAGTGCTATTAAAATCTCATATGAATTGGTGTTTTTCTGAATTAACACCAAATTTCTTCCAGGGACTTTTTTTGGTGAGTGAAGCTGTTGGGTAGGAAAGGTGTTTTTTCCCTTCATAATCAATGCAGCACTGATTATGTGTGTTGGTGACATACTTAATCTCATTCTGAATTTCCTGGATAATTTTATAAAGAAAAAATAATCCTTGTGATATTAACATGGTGATTCCATATTCCCTGCTAATTAAATTAAGACTGTGTGACTGTGATATTGAAGGCATAGGGACAATTCTCTTGAAATAAATTAGCTGATCTTTTGATTTGTTTAGGCTTAATCAAAATTAACAAATATCAAGGCTTACATTATACTCAAATCTTGATCAGAGAGATTTTTTTCACTCATTCTTTCAGAAAAGTGGGTTAGGTGTGGGATTTTTCTCCTAGAAGGTTATATTACCAGACATTGTTTCCAAAATTAAAGCATTTCTCTTGGGCTCCTTTGTCCTTCTTTAGTTCTGTATCACAGCAGAAAAATGTTACTTGTTTTTTCTGTTCTCAAAAAAACATTGCAACTCTTCATGGCATATCTGAGCTAAGTGTTGACTTCTGAAGCTTCTGCCAGAAGATGTTTAATAATACTGTCACTCCCAGAGAATCCATGCCCTGGCAGGTTCTGACAAGGCACAAAATATTGGACAGGTGTGAATTTACCATCTGCACTTCCCCTACAACACTGAGCCAGTGTCTGTAGGAATTAACTAAAAGGAAAACCTTGAGAGGAAAGTCACAGTGTGCCATTTTCCTGGAGATATTTCCTTGCTGGGTAGCAAAACATCCATAGAGCACTGGTAAAAATCGGTGTATCTTTGTTTCCCTGTCTTTACAAAACCCAAATAACAAGTAAAATCTTCAGGTTTGTTTGTAGACATTCAGGGCAGACATTTGAGAATACAAGCCCACATAACCTTGTGTTGTCCTAGAAGACAGCAGAACTTTCTAATATTGGCATTGCCATCTTTCAGAGTAGTGCCAGTTAATCCTGAACCAACTATACCATAGGAGAAAGGAACTACTAAAAATTAATCTGTTCTTGACTGAGGGGATTTGTGGCTAGAAAAATGGTCTGAGGGTCTAAATTTCTCTTTCTCTTTCTGCTGATAACTAACCTTAGTAATGAACTACAGCCAAATTCCTTGAGCTGCCTTATTTTAGAGGTCAATATTCTTAAAAAAAAAATTATTTAAAAAAATATTCTTAAAAAAAAATTTGCTTGGCCTCGGGAATATAATACAGAGCAGCTAATTTAGGCACATGCAGTCAAGAACTATATACTCAATAATGCCAAATACTCATTTATCACTATAAATGATGATACCTAATTCTGAACAACGAATTTAAGTGAAAAAAGTAATGTAATTGGAAGTTTTACTTTGTGATAGGGAACAGGAATGATCTGGCAGACAAGAAAGCATCTCACCAAACAACATCTCACCAAACAATTAATTCAGGAGAGCTACATGTCTGTTCACTGGGACTTGAGAGCTTCATGTCTCTCCCTGACAGGTGGTACTATCCAAGAGAGACAAATATTACATGCTTTTACACTAGAGTAGTAAATCAGAGGCCCAGGAATATGGAAACAAGTCCTAACTATCAGCAAATCCTGAAAACTTAGGCAGTCCTGAACATCAGGAAATTTTTAATGTAAAGCTCTCTTAAGTTGCTTTACACTCTTC
The DNA here is from genome assembly GCA_013396995.1 of Dicaeum eximium. Classification (NCBI taxonomy): domain Eukaryota; kingdom Metazoa; phylum Chordata; class Aves; order Passeriformes; family Dicaeidae; genus Dicaeum; species Dicaeum eximium. The sequence continues at coordinate 89,367 of VWZP01000550.1, forward strand.
TGGCCATAAAATAATTTAATTTTGGAGAAGGCAGGAAAGGGAGAGGATTTTCTATTATTAATGATGAAACTAAACTTTTGCACAAGTACTTGTTTAGAGCCTAAGACCAAGGGTTTGAGGATTTCCTCTCATCTTCCTTTCATCAGGAACAGGAGACTGGTCCTGATGATTTAGATATTCTTAGTCTTATCTTTACTTTTGTAGGTAATTCACTGTCCCACAAAAACCCCACAATTACAGGACAATTTAGGGTAGAAGTGTCCTTCAAGATGTATCTGTTCCACTCATAACAGAAATTCCACAGCAGATCTGGCTGCCCTGGTCCTGCCCAAGAGTGTTTGAAACATCTCCAGTGATGGATATTCTAAAGCAGCTTTGGTAAACCTGTTCCTGTGTTTGTCCATTGGCAGCAGTCACATGGGCTGAGGAGGGACAGGAGCAATTTGTGTAATTAAGTTTCCTAAGGATTCTCTATGAGACGGTGACATCTTGAAAAATTGATGGTCACAATAGTTTGCAAAATTACTAGCTCATGCCAAGAGACAATAAAAACAGGTAGATTTTTGAAAATCAATAAATAAATAAATCCCAAACCAAACCCCCCAAAAAATGCCCACAGAAATACTGATGATCTGGGATTTTTTATAATGGCCTTTGGCAAAAACTTTTCCAGTGTCTAGCCAGTTCTCCTCTCACTTTCTGTCCCAGGAGAAGCAGTGAGTCCTTTCCAGATGTATTAACTCTTAGAAATTTATCAGACTTTTGCAAAACCTGAGCTTCAAGGTCTTTTTTCCCTGTTGCATTTACTTTTGAGGTTATTATGATAGAAAAGGAAATGCCAAACCCCTTGTAGGTAGGTAAACCACTGAATTCAGAGTCATGGTGCATCTATGACAGAGAATTTGACCCCAGCTTTGTGCCCACAAATGACAGTTCTTCAAATATTTGCCCTGTTTATGGGTCACATGGGAAATTTCCCATGTCAAGGAATCACATATAGTACCTGCAGGAAATAAAGGTCAGCGTTAGAAACTGCAGTTTAGTATAAAAAACACCACAGAACTCTGTGACTTTTAAAGTGGACCCTCATGAAGAAAAGCATCTGTTCCCCAGGAGCTCCTTGATGCCAGCTGTGGCATTAAAGAAAGTTGTTAGCTGCCATGTGAGAACTGAACTTTTCCATAGGTCAGACTCTTCTCTGTGGTGCCCAGTGACAGGAAAAAAGGCAATGGGCACAAACTGAAACCGAAAATTCTCTGGTTTTTTTTTTGGAACAATTAAACTGGTGTTCAGTTTTTACAGACCATTTTGTAAACAGCTTAACCCTCCCACTGTAAATATATAAAAAAAAATACAAGTACATTGTGGTTTTATGATTTATTTTAACAAAATACTGAATAATATTTTTTTTCTCATTGAAAACATAAGTAAAATAGTTTCAGTAAAATACCAAGTTATATCTCTTTGACTGATATCTGACAGATAAAATGTGTAAACCTGAATGTCTTCTTCAGGCCACATGCAACACTTTATTATTTTCTTAAAACCTAAATACACCCTACAGTGTTTTCTTCAATGCTGGCTTCATAGAAGAAGAGGGCTTTAATTTTACTTGTGACATGGAACTGAGACAGGAACTGAGCCAATTTTTGAATGTGTTTGATTTTTTTTAAAATGTTCTACACATGTCCCTATAGGTTTCTGGTAAGAAATTAAGGCATAGATGGGGAATTTACTTACCTGCATATTCTCCAATAACCACTCTTCCAGTTGAACTATTTTGATGATTAGTTGACTAAAGTCATCCAGGTGAATCTCACTGTTTTTAATTTCTGTTGTCTTGAAACTGTGGAAAATAAAAAGGAATTATCTCTAGTATCACACTGAGACTGCACATAAATGTCTTCTAGGGATCTTTGCATTTTTATTCCCATTTACACTAATGCAAACAGAACAGAAAAAAAATTATGTTGAGGTGTGCCTAATCAGTTTTGTGACAGAAATTTCTTTGACAGCAGTTAAAACTGTCCTCATCTTTAGGTTTCAATAGTAACTCACACAGGAAATTAATATAGACACTGATTTATGTACAGTGTACATATCTTTTGAAGCTCACAATGTTACCAGATTGATCAGTAACATGAAGGACACCAAGGAGAGGCCTCTGGAGAAAGTTTCCATGGTTTATGTGTCTCAGATTTTGAAAAACCTGATGCAGAATGACTGGAAGAGAATCTGTAACTCACAGCCCATGGGGTGGAGCCTGCATTGCCCAGCCTTAAATATTAGAATTTAGACATCCAATTTAAGATACTCATTCAGCCTCCTTTGATGAGGAACAGTTACTATCAGAAGCTACTAATCAAAACCTATGATATCCAAGATAATTAGGACAAATTAACCTCTAGGGGTCTGTTTCTCTGCACAAGCATTAGAGGGACTGTGAAGACCAGCTTAGTCTAGATGTTTAAATTCTGGAGATGTCCTCTTATGTCAAATGGATCCAAATTTAAATCTAAAATAAAAAAGAACAAAAAAAAAAAAAACCCAAACAAAACAAAACAAAACAAAACAAAACATACCTCATCCCAAAATACAAAAAAATCCAAGCCAAAACTAAAAAACAACAACTAACAAATAAACAACAACCACAACAAAAACACAAAACACCCCAGACCAAAACCTAGACTTTGCATATATTGAACATATTAACATTCCTAAAACAATTTATTGATTTTAGACTAGCTCGGTACAAATTATGTTCTTTCATAACTAATAAAATATATTATAAATTTGGCTTTTCTGCAATGAAAAGAATAGTTGAACTGTTAATCTGACTTAATTCATTCACCACGAGAAAATCTATATGATTTTAAAGGGGAACAGTATAAACTGATTTAGAAAAGCCAGTGAACATAAGACCAGGTGGTGTAAGTGTGTAAAGAAGGGCTATTAACTGAAATCAAGGTGAATTCCTTTGTACTTCCTAAAGACAAACAGATCTTCAGGGCATCTAAGCTGAATATTGATTGAATTAGTAATTACTTATAAATATTTTTATTATTAACTTGTGGATAGGGAAAAATGCAAACACCTTCTCCCCACCAAAAAAAAAGACCCAAACTGCAGCCAAAACCCTCAAGATCTTCAGAAAGTCAGTGTCTGACCTCTCAGGATCAATTTTAAAGCATGTGATAAGTTAAATAATTGGGCATTCTTTCCTATCCTACAGAAAAATGCCTCTTGATGTAATTAAATGGCTCAAGATTCAGCAACCCAGACCTACCAGACTCTTCAGCTTGTGACAGCCAGTCATGTGTGAGAAAGGTCAGTCATGTAAAAGAAAGTAAATGAGTTCTGCAAGGATTTAACTGGAATTGATGCAAAGCTCTCCAAACAGGAAAGGTAATGAAAAGTTCAATCAAAGTCAGATGCAAGAAAAGATGCTCATTAATATCCACATCTCTTGCTCACAAACACCACACTCGTCTGGTGGCAGGACTGTGTACTTAATGATGTGATCAAAAGTGATATTCATGAGAGAAAAATGTGCTCCATCCCACCCCAGCACTATATATTGCATGCCCTGTTAATATTCCTAGAAAGAATAAGAAAATTCTCATATCTGCAGGAGGATTTTATTAAAGGAAGAAATGCATTTATGTGAAGTCGAAAAAATAGTGTGTTACACATTGAATATAATACAGTTGCTATTATTTCAGTGATTAAAATAAAAAAAAACATACTCTAGGACCTCTCTGAAAAATTTTTAATAGCAGAGAAAACTTTTAACATTAGAAAGGAGAGGAAATATTAGGAATATTAATGATCACTCACTGAATTGAAGAGGCATTTCACTAGCATTTTTCTTGTATATGTACTGAGTACAATAAAGCTTCACACTTGCAGTGTTCAGAAATGAAGAGAGCCAAGTTAATTCACCTAATTACAAAAGAGATCTCTTTAAGCAAATTCTAACAAATTTACGAGTCAAAATCTAATAGTTCTTCCTATTCTGTTTAATAATTTTAAATAATACTCATTTGTAGTTTAATTATTTATTAAACAAATAGGCTGATTTATGTTTATTATTCTCTGCTCTGAATTTTTTCACTTTGTAGACACAGGTAGTTGAATCACGTTGGGGTTTTTTGGTCCCGACAAGGATGGGAACCCAACCCCCTGGGCCCTTTGGAGGGGGTTCCCCTGCTGAGTTCTTTTCCAAGGATGAAGGACGAGCTGGACCCTCTTTCTCTTGGACTTCAGGTTTTTGTTTATTCTTTTCTTATCTTATCTTAAGTTCAGCACTGTCTGCACACCAGACTCAGCATGCGAGGAGCAAGGCACAAAATGGACCCCAAACACCCAAACCAAGGCCTTTTAAAGCTGTTTAACCCAATTAACTTCTAACACTTACTTTGTTTTTACTTTTATACCAATAACTTCTACTAATCTATACATGTAACTTCCACATTACTGCTTACTCTAACCAATAACTTTGTGCCACCAGTACTACAGAAAATGGAGCTGAAAAGGGACAAGAAGTAAGAAGGGACAACACCCAAAATCCTCCATCTTGTCTCCTATTCACTCTCATATTAAAATCCTAAAACACTAAATTCTTCACTCTGTGATACACTCTGTGAAAAACCACTACTACTACTACAACTACTACTACTAGTACTACATATTACTACCTGTGTGCTCTAATTAATCCCAAAATTTTGGCAATTTTTTCCCAGGGACAAAGGTTAAAAGCAGTGCTCTGCTGAGGGTCAGAATTTCTTAAAACAGGCAGGGAGACATTCTCTGTGCCCTGGATTCCAACAAATCAGAGTACGCAGATGTGCAGCTTTTCAAAGCAGAGAGGACATGCCACACTGGCTGGTGAATCACTTGCCAGCACTGAGTATTTAATTTCAATACCAATGGTCAAGGTACAGCATTGCTCTGGGAAGTGAAGGACAGGCAGCTGGAACAGCAGCTCTGATGACATTTTGAACAGCACTAAGGGGATAAATAGTGAAGTCTTCACCTCCCAGCCAAAGGGACAAGCAGAGCTACCCCAGAGCTGCAAGAAGAGAGGCTGGTGACCCAGGAATGCCAATTTGTCACCTCACTGCTGTAGGACACCCACCACACCTGCTCCTACTGATCAAGAGCCCCAGCTTGAGGGAGTTGGTTTATCCAGAGAAGGGCTGACTCACTGCTGTGGACTATACACAAAAAACCCAAAAACAATCCAACAACCACCTCCAAGACCATACAGAATCCTCATGTCAATTTTGACATTTTATTAAATTCAATAGTTTTACTCCATGAAGAGTAAGATAAAAAGGATCTTTTTCTTTGGATTCCCAGGATCCAAAAATTACCAAAGTCTAGAGCTGATACTGTTATTTCTCAGGAGATAATGATTTTCTAATGACTGAGGGATACAACAATAAAGAAACATTCTTCTTGTGTGGTATTTAATGTAACACACTGCATTCTTGATTTTTTTTTACTCCATTTTAATCCCTTTTTTCCCCTGCGCAGAGATGGTTTAATGAGATACTTTCCTCCCCCTGTGTGAAATAAGGACAAAAGAAACAGCCTCTAAAGAATAAGATCCAGAATTATTCACAAATGATGGGTGCTATCAACCCAAGTATGGGCAGAGGTCAGGAACAACTTCTCATGTCCTAGTGGCACAGACATGAAGCTGAGTACAGAACCCATCTCAGGAGGGCTTCATTTGTTTAGATAGTGCTAAAGTAAGTGAAAAAAAAATCTAATTATTACTTTAAATAGGTTTATTTATTCTGCTGCTTTTTTTCATTATTATTGTTACTTTCTTTAGATTCTGCTTGATTTCCTCTCAACATCTCTACCTACAGCTTGATTGGAAGACAAGAACATGTAATTATTTGATCACTTTTCATTTCAGCTGATTAAATGAAAAAGGAAGTCTTTGTTTGGGTCAAAGGTTATTATAATGCATAATTAATTGTCCAATATCATCATAATCAACAACTTTCCAGTTTCAGCCTCTTTGCATCTACCAAGGGAAAGGCTGTGTTAAATAAAGGTATTTAATCAACGGTGCATGATTTGCCAGAAATGGATTTCTCTAATTCTCTAAGGGAGCATTCAAGCAGTTTTTAGGAAAGGTGCTGAAGTGAAACCACGCTCCTCTAAGCACACTGGATTACACTGGTTTGCAGGGAATGAACTTACATCTTACTGAACAAAACATTTCAGCCACAAGTTGCATCTCCATCTGCTTAATGAATTGAAGTGTCACAAAAATTTGAAGAGGCAGCTCAGGGAAACAGAAATGTAATTTAATGCAACAAGAATCATTTGCTGGCCAACTGTACAGTATTGATGGGATTCCAGACAAAACATTTTGATTATGGCTGTTACAGGAAAAAAACATTTAACTTGTCCAGTGAGTCATAGGTTTAAAAGATTTTCTAAAAAATATCACAGGAAACTAAACTTTTCACAGGCTTCTAGATGACCTAAATGACAAAGCAGTAAATCTAATTACTTTAAGAAATGGAACTGAAAGGCATCTCTTCATATTTAATACAGTCTGGAAAACGTATCCTGTGTAACTTTCTCAAAAATCACCTAAAATCTGAAGCTGTCTGATAAACATATACAAACTGGTTAAACTTTTCTATCAGTTCCTGTTTTTTATCTCATTGTCTCTGTACTTTTGGGTGCAATAACTCAATTTACTGCCTCTGGAATATCCCCAGACACCATTAAGTGGACACCCATTCTGTTTTCCTCTTCTGAATTTCCCTGGCACAGATAATATTTTATATGCAACACACACAAGCTGGCTGGTGATATACCTCCTCCCTCTTCTCTTCTCTTCTCTTCTCTTCTCTTCTCTTCTCTTCTCTTCTCTTCTCTTTCTCTCCCTCTTCAGATCACTACTTAGTAATGTGTTCATGTATTGCCTTTTACCTATCTATTAACTGGATTTTACCCCACTCTCAAAATTCAGCTGCAGGAATGCAGACAGGAAAAGATGTGTCTCTAAACCACAATCTGATGGAAGTGGGCTGTGCACATGATCATCCAGCTTGTCCCCTGGCACAGCTTTCACCTGTGAGAACAAACCTGCTCTCCCAGCACCCTGCCCTTCCCCACAGGGCAGCACGAGCCAGCACAGCACAAACCTGCACAGCTGCCTGTTTGCTGACCATGGGCATGGACAACCCTGTGCTTTAGGCAGGATGAGTTTCCCTCAGCCAATAAAATTTATGCCTCAGCATCTGCCCATCTGCCCACAGACTGCTTTTATTTGCCAACACAGAAGTAAAGAAATAGCAATTTTTAGGGACCTTTGAATATAACCATAAATAGTTTGATGTGGTGTGTCTGTGAAGATGGCATTTTGGTTACATGCTGGACATGCTGGAATCTCTCCCTTTCTTCCTTTACTTCCTTTATCAATACAAAGATAAGCAAATTTATTCAGATCCTTGATTGCAGGGATGAAATTCTGTAACTAAATGTGAAAAAAAAAAAAAGTTTAAGATGTAGGCACAAGTGATACTTAGCCACAAAAAACAAGACCTCAAATTTTAAGAATTTGTTGAGAGAAAAAGAAAAAAAAAATTAAAAGGCAATGGAAAAGGTCAGGCCCTGAAAGTGCTGATGAATTACAGATTATGAGATTATGCTGAATTGGTGGCCAGTCACAAATGGTATTCCCTGGGACTAAGAGCTGGGGACAGTTCTCTTTAATGTCCTCATCAGTGATCTGGATGAGGGGATTGAGGGCACACACAGGAAGACAACACCAAGTTGGGAAGGAGGGAAATGGAAAGGACTGTCAAGCACTGGAAGAGTTGCCCAGGGAAATGTCTGATCACCATCCCTGGAGATCACAGAACCACAGAACCAAAACCTTATTTAAAAGATCTGTAGATGATTTTATATATAATCTTTTGGTGTACTAGACTTCTTAGTGTTAGTTTTACAGTTGGACTGGAGGGTTTTAAGGGTCTTTTCTAATCGAAATGCTTCTATGATCCTAGATGATACCTGTAGGTCTTTTCCAAGTAAAATATTCCATTAGTGTGGTCTAGTCTAGTGCAAATATGGTCATTTGGGTCTTAACAATAACATAATTTGAGGAGTATCTGGAAGTGTGTCAGGAGTTTAAAAGGTACTTAGAAGACTTCCAAACCTTCACACTCCTTAGAGAGAGATCTGGGATCTTTACCCTAGGGGTCTACATGCATTTCATGATCTGCCAGTTTTCATCTAGTAATTTCATTGGCCCCGGTTTCTCACCTCTAAGGCCTCTCGACCTCTGTAAAACTTGCAGACTTTATCCTGAACTTGGACCTTCAGCTGAGAAATCTGAGGAAATTTTCTGTGTGCATCCATGGCTATAATTTTGGAGAGCAGTGAAATGAAGCCTTGGCTGCTGCAGCCCGCAGTGTGCCAGGTGCCCCGAGGTCTGAATCTACCACGTTCTCCCCAGTCTGTGTACCACCTTCCTTACTTCTGACTGAGACAGCAGTTAGGCAACTTTTGCATGCATTTCCAGTGCAATCAGAACATAAGCAACTGAATTAACTGTAATGACACTTAATTACATGCTCACAATGATAAGCATGCCTCAATGCTGCTCTAGCTGAAGGCAGTCTGGAGCTCAGCCCCCAGTGTCTGCCTCTGCCACCCAGTCTGTCTGCTCCAGTTTACTCATTTATAAGGCAGAACCTTTGCCTATATGATAGACAGGCTTATTCAATAAATATTTTAAGCTTCCAGGGGATTCTTGGATAAAAATCATTATAATGCAAAAATAGAAAAATTATTTTATATATAATCTTTTGGTTTCCAAATGAACACTGAAAGAACATTTCTTATTCAGATAAAAACAGAATGGGTATAATTGTAAATGGTCAAAAAGTCCACCACTACAGAACAATTTCTTTAGTGTGATAATAACAAATAAAACTTCCAAAATATTTCAATTAACTTTTTCCCATAGTGAATATCTGAAGTTACATGTAATGAGTAACATTATTATTCTGTGATGGATACAGTTTAAATCTCAGTAGTTTAGTTTCTGTTTATATATCTAGAGAAAGATTCAGGGGAGGTTTATTTGTTTTATTGTTCGTTTGTGGTAAAATCCATTAGAGTTGTCAACATTTTAAATCCCCCTCTTCCCCCCTAATACAAATTGTATTTTTATTTTAAAAAATTCTGCTTTTTAGGATTGAATTTATTTTAAAAAATTCACCTGTCTATAAACTGGTGGATTTACACCATAAGAATTACAAATCCTTTATGGATTTTGTTAAAGCTATTTTTTATTGGACTGGCAGTTACAACACCAGGATTTCTGTTTGCAGATGAAAGACATTTCATAAATGGTAATTTACTAGTATAGTCAGAGTGAAATCTTGGATTTGCTCCTGTTTTACAATAGAACATGACTCTGAGTGGGTCTTCTTTCCTTACCTTTGTGAAGAAAGAAATTAAATGTCAAATACCATAAATCTGTTATATACTTTTTATAATTTAGAGAAATAAAAGACTCTTACTTACTCTTCATTCTTATTATGAAATCAATACAATTTCCCATGGTGTACAGAAACTTAACAGGAGCTTATGGATATTTGCATAAACTCCTGCAGGGTGATTTTTTTTCCTTAGCATAATTTCATTTATTTCTTTAACATTCTGTTTTTCTGTAAAATTTCCTACCTCAAATCAGCAGGTTCTTGAACATGTCTATTTTTTGTGCCAAGAGTGCCTGACAAAAAATAAAAAGCAGCCCAGACCTTTCTTTTCACTGAAAAGATGCACACTGGATAGAAATACATTGAGAATATACATTGACAACATTAAGTGTTCAAGCCCCAAGTTTCCACGATTTCATCTTGAATATGTCACACCTCTACTCAAGGAAATTTAGACCTTTGACTGTAACAGAGGATAATTTTTGATTGACCTAAATACTTCTAACAGTGTGAGCAATGTCTGTATAAAGTGACTCTTCTGCACTGCTCCTGGTGAGGATTTCTTCCTCTTTTGAAAATATAAATTGATAATGTTACTCATATTTTCCTTTTTTTCTTTCTTATTTTCTTACCTGTTTGTTTTCTGGCAAACAGCTTCATATACACAAAACCCTGCAAACAGTTAAGGCAATGATTAATACAGGAATCATATCATCATATTTAACCTCCATCTTAATGTCCAAGTGGAATTCACTGTCATATATCTTTTCAGCTATCTGTAAGGGATTAGCCAAAATAACAGAATACATACAGAAGTTACCAAGGAAGAAAGATCAGAAAACACTGTGAGATACATTAAATTCCTTTAAATTGTGGTTTTGTTTTCTGTTTGGCTTGGTTTTTTGTTTGTTTTTAATAAAGCAATAGGAAAGCTTTCTGTCTTGTTTCTCTTTTATATTTTTGGGGGTTTTGAGGCAAATAAAGGAAGCTGTTCGAAAATGTACAGGCAACACTGTTATGGGGCATCATCTTCCAGAAATACAGTGTAGAAGAAATGGACATGTAGGACTTTAAAATTCCTGACAGTTGCTGCTTAATAGGAATGATGGCCCAAAGATGTTCTCTTGCTCCTCCACAGGACACATCTCTGGAATGGTTCAGCTGACCCAACCCTTTTAACTTACTCTCCATCCCCATGAAGGCAGTCTGCCACAGCTGGCACTGCTGAGGCTCTAGATGTCTAAAATGCATTGCAAACACTCAAATGTTTGTTGTGATGACTGCCATTCCTTGCAAGAGTGCATGTTCTCTTCCCATAATCCATTTTGTAACTATTAGAAAATTCCAGACCAACAGTGTTTAATGTGCCACCTCAATATTGGATCTGTGTGCATGAACATCTGCTCTTAGTGCTATGGTGCTATGGGGAAATAGAAATTTAATCTGAATGAGGCCTGATCACATGATCACATATTTTTCAAATTAGTCAACGTGTATTTATGATGTTTATGCAAAGATAAAACAGTTTATAATTAATCTATAATTATAGGTAGATATTAATAATTCATGAAACTCCTGTTTTATGATATCATATCCAGATCACTGGAGTGGGTTTAATTTATTTGTCTTCCCCTGTCTATAAAGCAATGATGGGACTAGAGCTAAGTAATTCAGTCTTCCTTTAAAGCCAAAGAAGTCAGAATTAGTATGTCAAGGCCGCAATTAATCTGATTTATTATGGAAGTCTGTTTTAGCATGAGATCGACTGTACAATCCTGTGTGTTTCTCTTAACTATAAGAGAACTCAGGACTCAAATCTAGTTATCTATAAGGTTCATATATCTTTGGTCAATTGAATCCCACATCAACCTTACTAATGTGGTTTTTTTCTTCTTTACTACTAGAGGTCAATTGCTCCAGAGTGACGTGTGTAGTTAATTCAGCTTTATCTGCATTGTCAGTAAAATAGGAAAACTTCAAAGCAATCTAAACCATTGAAAAATTATCTAAAGCCATCAGTAATCAAAGAATTGAATAAATGCTTTCTGATTTATAGTGTTTTCTTTCTTCCCTGACTTCTGTTAAAAAGGAGAAGGTTTTTTTTTTTTAAACAACGAAGTGACAATTGCAAAACATCAGATTAAGCATATAACATTTCCCAGTGGCAAAGGAAGACAGAGGCTATGTTTTGTTACCTGGCTTTTCACTGCACTCTGGTTTTCTGCTGTGTAAGTATCATAAACTTGGTATTTTACTGAATATCTCCAGTCTCACTTACAGAGATATTGACATAAACAGTGATTAAAACAAGTCTTTAGATGGACTAGTAGTCAAACTCTGTGACTTGCCAGCCTTGCATCTTGAGCCACACCACCAAAACCAGCACCCAGTTTTGAGCAGAAGTGTATCTGGTACAAAAAATGATTCAAAAGATGTGACCAAAGAGATAAGCTTGAGTTTAACAGCTGCTATGTGCAGTGCATGGAGAATGTCTCAGGCAGGGAAGAGGACCAAACTCTGTTTTTTTCTGGAATTCCAGAGCCTCAGTGCCTGCTAGCTCACATCATAGATGATGTAGTGGGACGAGCAGCTGCTGGCACACTGGGAATAGAGCAGATCAAGTTTCACAGTCCTGACCCTAAAGAAATTTCAGTTTAATATGCTCTACAGCTGAAATGTTTCCAAATACATCAAGAATTGGCCTCAGGGAGAAATGTTGCCCCTGATACTGTCAGAGGCATACCTACAGGTAGTCAGGAACTGCCCTGACTCTTTCCACAAGGTTTTATGGGAGGATGCTAAAAGGCTGCAGGAGATAGGAATACTCTGTCCACCTGAACCACAGCCTCAATCAATATTATGTTGATCCCTGATCAATTGGATGCCCTGGTGGAGGTCTGTAATGGTTTGTCCCATAAGTCCCTTACAGGTATACATGTATACAGAGATAGCACAGGAATTTCCTAACCCAAATGTGCTGCTGAGATTTCAGATACTTCATTTACCTATATTAGGATAAAACCAGAGCCTCATGAAAAAATAATAATAAAAAAAAGTAGCAAATAACACCAACACAAACTGATAGTCAATAAGTTTTCTGTGTTAGAGGTCTGAGTAACAGAGTTTATGCCACTGTGGATTTTTTGTTAGTGCTTAAATGGGCTGCTGTAGTTAAGGAATTGCCAGGTAATGTCTTAATTCATTATGGACTGTAAGATAAAAGCTTATTTGATGGATGAATCAGAACAGCTTCTTAATTAAAAGAATATAAAAAAAGAAGAGTTCAGCTGGAAGAGCTTTAACCTTTATGGAATTGGGCTTTTGTTACTTTTTCTGCATTCATGACTAATGAGCTCTTTCTTGAAAAGATGAGGTTTTCTAGAGATCAAAAGCTGTATTTATGAAGACCTTTTGGTAAAAAAGGGGAACTAGGAAGACAGAGTGTGTAAATGAACTATGTACATGCATATAATTAATAGTTTTGGAATGGTTACTTAAGTACAAGAGGGATTGCTTAACTTTGTTTTTAGAGATGTTTAATTAATCAGTTGTTATAAATACACAAAAGAAACGAGAATTGCCTCAGAGAAAGCAGAAGTGCAATCTGAGGGCAGGACTAAAAATTTAATCTGATTTAACATTAACAGTGATTTTGGAATTTCATGCAATGATTTTTCCATGTCAGACAACAGCAAATTACCCTGCTTTTGAAAAGGCTCTTTACTTTGTAAGAAGTAGAGGTGAGGGGAGAATTTAAGCAGTCCTTTGTTACATGTCATTTCCTTCCCTCAGCCATGATGTGAGGGTTTATTTCCATTTTGAAGTTTACTGATTTTAGCCATTGGAGTCTCGATTTTATTGTTATCTGCTTCATGCTGTGGAGTTAAAGGACACGGTGTGAGAGATACAGATGCCTACACATAAGTGTTCATCATTTAGGGTATTCAGTGTCACCACTACCTGCTGCTGTAGACCAGCTCAGGTCTCCTAGAGGCCCTGCCAAGCTTTCCAATAGGATATTTTGGATTACAAAACATTTCCTATGCACAATGCTTAGGTAACTGAAACAAAGCTTTAATAGCGAGCTGAAGACCATCCTGTTCCTCAGTATCTTTCTGTCCTTCAACTTTCTATAACCTTAACATTTACAATTAAAGCCTGTTTTTTACCAAGCCTGGTCATAAGCTGCTGTTCAGCAGTAGATAAATTCATACCACCTGAAATCCATGTGCATTTCCTACAAGGAAAATTCTGCTCTGAACTGTAATGACAAGCTTATTGCAAACAGAATAGTAGAAGAAATCTCAATTATGTTTCAACAAAGGGAGGAACAAAACCAGTTCTTGTTTCTTGACTTCAGACCAAAAAAAATAGTTTCACCTTTGTGGAAGTAACAAATGAGGGGGTGCATTACATGGGCTAAATCCATAGCAATTGACTAAACCAAGAAATGGTCTTGGGCACTGGGGCTTGGTTGCTCTTACCATTACTGTTCCCACTGTCTGTGGCATCACTGTGGCATCTGCAAACTGCCACTGTCTCACACAGATCACAGATGTGGCTGGAGATGAGAAGGTCCAGTGACCAGTCCCAGGGAGTCAGAGATTCATAAAACACTTGGGTTGGAAGGGGCCTTAAAGACCACTCAGTTCCACCCCCCTGCCATGGGCAAGGACACTTTCCACCAGACCAGGCTGCTCAGAGCTCCAGCCAGCCTGACCTGGAACACTTCTAAGGATGGGAGGTCCACCATTTCTTTCTAGTGCTTCACCATCCTCACAGCAAAGAATTTCTTCCTAATATCTAATCTGAACCTACTCTCTGACAGTTTGAAACAATTTCCCCTTGTCCTGTAACTCCATGCTCTTGTAAGAGATCTCTCTCCATCTTTCTCACAGGTTACTTCAGGTACTGCAAGGCTGCAATGAGGTCACCCCAAAGCCTTCTCTTTTCCTGACTGAACGATCACAATTCTCTTGACCTCTCCTCAAAGGAGAAGTGCTCCATCCCTCTAATCAGCTTGGTGGCTTCCTCTGCACTCAGTGCAAGGGGTGTCTGTTCCTTCCAGCTGGGGCCCCAAGCTGGATGAAACACTCCAGGAGAAGTCACCTAAGAGCAGAGCACTGAGGCACAATCACCTCCCTCATCTTAGAGATTAGGAGAATCTATCAGTAAAGAAATTGGATTTCTCTCCTATGAGCTGCTATGTCTGAGACTGTTTCTAAGCATGTTGAACATACCATAATGATATATTGAGGCTCAGATTTTTCTAACTCATATGGGCTTCTTGAAGTAAAGAAATTGCTGGGGGATCCTTCCAGAGCAGACAGTGACAGTGAAATATGTCCTTCACCATTTCAGTACCCAGTCTGTGACCTCAAATTAGAGCAGATACAGAGCATGCCCGTGTCAGGAAAGGATCAAGCCAGCTCTGATCCTAAGTGCCACAAGCCCAAGTAGTAATCACCAGGGAACAGTGCTGTCTAAGCTGAAAGACTGTGCACAAAGTCAAGTGCTCAAATGATATTGCTAATGTGAGGATAAAAGTCAAGTGGAGTTTTGTTTGTTTGTCTTCTAATATTTGCTGGCTAGAAAACCTGGAACAATTTAAGGCTGACTAAGATGATGCTACACTGATGGAACTGAAACTCATGGAAAACATGGAAAAATCCTTGTTTTCAGTTGTTGTGGAACCATCTTTTGGACATTGTTTAATGGTGAGCAGCAGGGGTTGTGAGTGTTGTTTTCAGCAGAGCTGAGCATAACACCTAGCAGCCAAAATGTGTTCCTGTGTAAAAAAAGATTGAAATTTTATGTGAGCAAAGGATCAGCATGTAGTAATTTACATTTTTATTTATGAGAAGTTGTTTCATCCTTTAACTTATGCCACATTGCTGTATTATAAATACAGGCCCTTTTTTGTGTAGATAGCATTAGGCTGTGATACTGTTTAAAGAAGAAATGTTATTGTGTTTTTGAACTACAAAGCCATTCAGATTCCTTTTCAACTGATAAACTCAGTGACATTTAATTTATCAGTTGCTTACATAAGAGGAATAAAGAGATATTGAATAGCCACAAGATGAATACCTTTCCATTATTTTTTATTGTTTCTGAGATTGTTTTATTTTTCTTTTCACATGTGGAACACGATCAAGAGAATTAGCCACGGGAATCAAAGTATTATTATTATTGGTTAATATTGTCACTATTTATATCACAGCAACACATAAAGGAGCAAAATATTGCTAAGAACACTGTAAAGGACTTGCAATCTAACTAGGCAAGATGTACTCATCTTGGTTCAATTTGAACAGAGGACAAGTTACTGAGGCCCAGAACTGAACCTTAATGGGAGCTGGTTTATAACCTTTTCTTCTTCAGGAAAGATTTAATCACCTTCCCTCTGTCAAAACAAAGGAAATGTTGCAAATGGTATTTAGCAAGAAATATGTGGGCTCTCAGCACCCACTACAATCCTTACCCAAATGATTACTCATCAGCCAGTGATTCCTTACATGTTAATTTTTGTTTCCTCCCTGAAATCTGGTTTTGTGCTATGCATTAGTTATTGATCCCTTCTGCCTGTTGGTCCTTCAAAATAATCTTCAAGTATGTGGCCAGGCTTGAGGAACACATGATGCAAAAAACCAGCAAAACCTATGCACTATTTAACTTACTTTATGTTAACTAGACAAGAGCAAGAGCTCTACCATGGCCCCTTTGCACATATGTGATTTTTCTCTATGCTTTGGCACTACATTCAAGGGCAGAGATTGACCTTCCTGCAATGGGCAATGACACAGGGCTGACATGGAATCAGTGTCAAAGCTCAAAAGTGTCAAAAGAAAAATACGTAGACCACTAGTCAAATGCTTTAACCTTATGTCCTACTTACATAGCTGATCTTATATATCTGGCAAAAGATGCAGTGTGTCAGCTGTAATAATAATCCTAAATCCTTCAGTCGTGCTTAACACTGCCAAACTGCTTCATAGCCTTAGGGCCAGGATGTGATTTTTCTTGGGTTCTGCCCTGTAGACTATGACCAAAGCATAAATGAACTTGCACTCATGGTTATTTTTCCTGGGTTTAGGAGTGGCCTTGGCTTCTGAGCACCTGGCTTTGGATATAACTTGAACCTTCAATCTACTTATGCTAAAGAGTTTTATCATCCTTAATAGCTTCGTGCTCACTACCCCTGAGAGGATAGAAGTCTGTTATTTTTGTCTTTTAGATGAGAAACTGGGCTATAGAAAAAGACAGAGGCAGATACCTAAATTGATTTGTTCTTTTCAGTCCTCACTGATTTCTGTAGGTGTCTATGCGTTAAGTGTACATAAGTCCTTTGGAACCTCTCAAGGAATGGATATACTTTTTACTAATTTTGTCTTTCAGGAATGAGATCTGTAACTTAGATGTCCTGTACAGCCAGAAGAGAGAGAGAGAAAGAGAGAGAAAAATACTCTTGAATTATTGGGGGCTTTTTTCCCCTATTCTAAGATTGCTATGATGAATTATCTGGGTTCCTAGACAAGCTTCTATCTTTCCATTGCTTATAGATATATTTTGCATGGTGAGACTATTAAATTAGATTTCCAATTTTAAATGGTCAAAGTTGTTTCAGATGCATTCTAACCTTAGTTACCATTTAAAATGTCTCTCAAAAAGTTGCCATAGGCTGTCAGAGAAAACTGAACACAGATGTCTCAAATCATGATCATTTGCCTCAAAACACAAGACCATTCTTATTTCTGAGGAAAGGCTTGCTGAGACTATTTGTTATGCTTAAAGCCAATATGATCATACACCTCACTGGAAGAGTGCTGTTATGAATCATTAAGATATGGTGCAGCTTTTCTTGGAAGGAATACAGATAATATTATGAATGTACTCATGAAGCATTAGTGTTCTGGGGGTGAAACTATAGCTGTAATTAAATAAATAATTCACTCTTTGATACTACTAAGTAACGATTGATATTTCATTCCTAAAGTTATGCTGTGATTTTTTTTTTTTTTTTTTTTTTTTTTTTTTTTTTTTTTCCCCAAAAAAAGGCAGTGTAGGTGTTCTTATGCAAAAAAGANTTCACACCAAAGAAAGGATGAGGACAAGGGTAGGAAAAAAGAAGGCAGGGAAGTTCCGAGAAGTTGCAAGAAGGGGAAATGTGGAAAGAGGAGAAGAAAAGAGAAGAGAAGAGAAGAGAAGAGAAGAGAAGAGAAGAGAAGAGAAGAGAAGAGAACAGATCTGAATAAAATGAAAAATTATTCAAAACATGCAAAAAGAAATGTAAGATGGTTCCTGGTCTCAGAGGTGGGGCAGGATTTATGATCTCATTTATTGTGAGGTCCTCTTTTGAGGCATTCAGAATATTTTTATTTATTTTTAGTCAGAAATTCATTTTCATTTATTCTATATGTATTTTTAAACTGACCAATTTTAAACACACACTGCTGTCATTCATGTGTACCTATATGAATCAAAAACCGGTGAATGGTGGTAGAGAGGTGTGAACCTACCACCTGTTCTGAGTCCAGAAATGAGTATTTAAATGTTATTTTCTTGTTCCTTCCTGCCACTGTTCCCCTCAACATGGTCATAAGACACATGTAATGTCTTCATTCATTTATTTATTCATTCATGTACTTATCTTTTGATCACATATTTATTTTTAACACCCTCTTTCCCCCACCATGCAAACACCAACAACTGACATTTTTAACTTCATCAAGAACAAGACATTCTCTATCATAACCCATGCAGGGCTGATTGGGAAGAGGAGGGAATAAATGTGCCTTTACTCTTCACTACAACAGGTTCAACAGAGACTGTAGGGTATTTCCCAAAGGGAAAAGGACTGAGAGGGTTCTGATTCATCCTGTTGCTATAAAAAGATGTGACACATCTGTATACAGCAAATTGCTCTCTGTTTTGGATAACTGCGTACATATTTTCTTTCTTTTCCGCTATGGGATCTAGATGTTTACCACAAGACAAATAATAAATTAAGTTACTGGTGAGAGCTTGAAAGGCATTCAAAACACTCCTGTGAATGAGGGCAGTGTCCTCAGAGGTAATGGAAAAGTGTCTGGGAATTTTTGCTTTAGAATATAATTTACCTGCCCTAACTTTATCTAAAAATAGATATCTGATCTAAGTTAATCATTTATCTATAGTCAAAGAAGAGGAATACTTACTTCTGAGGAATGAGTCATCCTGTCCAAGGGCAGATAAATCATTCTGTATATGTGCTGCTCTTTTCTTCATTGCATATAATGAGAACCCAAGAATATATATTAGGTTATATCTTTAACTCACATATCATCAAAATTAAGGGAAATTAATCTTGCAAGAGATCAGATAGGGCTAAAAGGTCCTAAGCTATCTTTAGTTCTACAGCTTGTGTAGGACAACCCCCTTGTCCTTCACTTCATTAAATATGTAAGAATTTAATCTCCAGATACAAACTCATTTATAGCTGAACTGTGAGGAACTTGGGACCCACTGTGGACTTGAGACCTGGGCAGCTTCTTGGGTATCTTTTTTAGGCAGAAAACCTTCTAGTCTCTGCAGTCTCAAGATGAAAGAGATGTACTTTTAATCTGCAGCAACAATAGCAAGAAGTGGTCATGAAGTTATTTTTAGAGAATTACTTGGTCCTCTTGGAGTTGAAGAGTTTGTGCACCAGTATGGATATTTTCTTCTCAGGGTAATAGATTTGAAGTGTACACATTTAAACCCCTCAACAATTATTGGCATTTGGATGAGTAATAATTGTTTCTTTCACTACACTTCATACTAAATATTCCTGAAAGTATTGGAGTCATCCTTAACCCTAAAGAGAGAAGACCAAGTTTACATGGAGAAAAAAAGGCTTACAATTTCTGTATTTCTCACTTGTGCAAAATGATCTAGTAAAAGGCATTATCACTACCCAAGGGCCCCACCTCAGCCATAGAATTCAAATTCATTAATAATGGTTTCTATTGAGAGTAGCATTTAAAGCCCACTGGGGCCAATGGAAAGGCTTTCAGAAGTTACACAAGTAATCTTTGCATTTATTGTGCTGCTTCTGTGCTGCAGGAGGTTTCCACTCAAAATTGCTTGTCAGAAAACCCTCAAATTTTTCCATGTCTGAATACTGAACTCCAAATGCAGTAAAATCCTCAGGCAGGTTATACAGCCAGGCAGGACATAAGGGAGTAGCATATCAAAAAAGGTGGTTCCCTTCAGCTGGAAGCCAACCTAAAACAAAATGCAGAAGGCAGAGCTGGGGTAAAATATTTAGCACCATGCAGAAGATCTGGTTCATCTTCCTATACAAGTTCTCTCCTGGGAGGAAAAAAAAAAAGGAGTTGATGAAAAACTACAGTGAAAGGGATAGAATACATATGGATTCTGAAATTTTGTGAGCTTTCCCATGAGCAGGTCATGACCTTCTCTTACTAAATAATTTTTTCTGTGTTTAGACATGAAGTTGCCTCCAGAGTGTCTTCTTGTTTTCAGCAGGAGGTGAAATATGTGGGAAGGAGCCATTGAG
This sequence comes from Dicaeum eximium, assembly GCA_013396995.1. Taxonomy (NCBI): domain Eukaryota; kingdom Metazoa; phylum Chordata; class Aves; order Passeriformes; family Dicaeidae; genus Dicaeum; species Dicaeum eximium. The sequence goes on from VWZP01000550.1 coordinate 109,392, forward strand.
CAGATGGTTGAGGCACCCAAACAGCCCTGTGAGATGTTTTTGGTATCCACATGCTTTTCCTATTATTTTTCACTGGCAATTAGATAACCCAGCCAACAAGTATTTCATCTGAGCTAACCATAGCGTCTAGCATCCATTGCTTGGTAATTTGCTTGTGCAAATAGGGATTAGTGGTCATCAGTCAAGCATGCCACAATTCTCAGTGTGTAGAAGGAGAAACAGAGACCTGCCTGACTGCTCAGGCATGCCCAGAAACCCAAACAGGCACATATTCCCCATGCCTTATGACTTCTGAGCCCCTGTTCTTGACATAGGCTGTGTGGCATGCTGTGAAGAGATAACTTGATTTAAAGATTTATTATAAAAGACTAATGTGAGACAGAGAGGTGCTCTAAAAATCATCTTTTCTGTAATACTTTGCCTAGTTTAAACGTTAGGATTTGCATTTTTAACACATTTAAGCGTGACCCTAATTCACTTCCATGGTACTTCGGGCTCTTAGAAGTCACTGATGAACTTGGAGGTTTTATTTCTTATATTTCTGTTTGTTGCTGAATTTTACTTTTTTGAGAAAAAATTTTTATCTCCCAACTTTGTGAGCAAAACTCCAGAGATGCTCTGCCCTCTGGGTAGATTGAGGGGAGGCTGGACTGAGGCTTTTTCAGGACAGAAGGTGCATAAATCTGAATGGAATGACTTGGAAATGCCTGAGGTACCTGTCACTGTGTTCTTGCAAAGGAGGGCCTAATTACTGATGTCAGTTGGTCTCCAAAAAGGTTTGTATGTGGTCCATGAAGCAAGGAGGAGGGACCTGAATCAGGACCAAACACAGCAGATGATTCCTTTTATGTTTTCATATGGCAGGGCTTGGCAGCACTGTTAAAATGGAGAGACTGACAGTGGTTCCAGTATAAAAGCCCATTTGCACAGGGATTCATCATGTTAAGTCTTTTAATTTGCCTCACACTCATTACTGGCACTTGGTAGTCCCCATCCTCTTTTCCCTTCCCCTCCTGAGCTGATTTTTCTAATTTAATTTAAACTTGCTTGAGTACTTTATTGAGGGAGGCTGTTATATTATCATGCCAGCAGGTGACACGGTGAGGCTGTGTTGCAGTGCACCACCACTCCCAGGTGTCTGTCCCTTCTTAAATTTACAGTTCTTTGACATGAGAGACTTGCTTTTGCACCAAAATGATGCTTGCTGACTTTCTGTGGAAAAATCTTGTCTCCTCCACAACTCAACTCCTTCCTTCTCACTTTGTGCTGTAGGTGGACACCAAGAGCACACCACCAAAAAACCCTCCATTATGGAAAAGGAGAAACAATCTAGGAAGTGTTTGAGTTCAATAAAGTTCTATAATTGACCAGATAAAGCAAACAGTTCCATCACATCACTAAATTAAAGTGTTGGCCAAATAGAAAAGAAGGAGCTGGGAATAGAAGATGTCTTAAACCAACTCTGCTGATGACGAAAATATCTGTTTACCTGCCCTTTAAGCATTCTGTGTACGGGGGAGTTTTAAAAACAGCCCTGAGTCTGTTGTTGATGTCTGCCTGAGGACATTATTTCATGTTCTCCAGATCAAATTGTGAAATTGAAAGACAGTAATTGAAAGACAAATGTTCAAATGTTAATTGAGTACTTAAAAATAACACCTCAGCCTTAGAAATAAATTTTCTGGGGGAAAGAGGAAGAGAAGAACATAATTTCCAATTAAAAATAGGAGCTAAAAATCTGAAGATACCAAAACCTGGAAAATTGAATTAAAACGTAAGACGTAGATGATTATAATTAAATTTAATTTAAAAAAGAAAGCTGCCCTATGCAGCCTATGTTTTTAATTGCTTGAACTGACCTTTAAGAAAATACTTGGGACTTCATAACATTTAAAAGTATGAGTTAAATCTGTGGGAGCCAGAGCAATCCTCCACATGGCTGAGGGAACAGCCCACAGACACTGCCCTCTGCCAATTCACCAATGGGCATCCTAAACATTCATTTCACTTTATATCAATTCTGACACCCCTGGTAGACACCACAAAGTGAATTAAGGACAAGGTAGCAAGTTTAACTTGAAATTCATTTGCTTTTGTCAGTTCACATCAGATCCTTAATGTCATCTTCACAGACATTTCATGTTTAATATTAATGATCTCTGGAGTCTCATCCTAATGTATTCTGTGAGCTTCTTTGATAATTTAAGACTATTTTAGATACCAAAAAAACCCGAAGGCATATTTACCAAGGCAAGTATAAGGTTTGTTGGAGGTATCATTAGAACTTTATGTGGGCTCATCCTCCCTGCATTATTGACATCAACATTTCATTTGAGGAAGGAACTGAGATGTGAATAGGAACTGCATTTGTTAAAAAAAATGAGATTACTTGTGATCTCCTGATGCTCAGGGTGTTCAATTAGGAAATTGCAATAGTGGATTCCTCTTTCCATTGGTTGCAGTTCTACCATGGACTTTTGGATGGAATTTGTAACTCCTACTATTTATGCTTTTATGGTTTGCTTGTTTGTTTGTGTTATAAATTGAGACAGATAGAGACATCTTTAATATCTGTGATTATCTTATTCAAGCATTACTCTAACAGTTTCTGTCTGTCAGCTGTGGCTTAAAGCCCACATGCTTATTTTCTATTAGTAAATCTTTGTGGCAAAAGAATTGTTTTAAAATACTTTCACATTTTTGGTTGTAGCCTGCCCAGAGAAGGAGTATTTAGACAGGGACTTCTAAGGCCTTCATAAATTAGCAACCTCCAGAGAACCAGGGATGCACACCCACATACATATCTGTTCAAAGGCTGTCTGTGTGTGAACAAATTCACAGAGCTTTAACCACGAGGCCTGCATTGTTTTAACAAGAATTTAACGGGAAATTTACACATGGTAAATTTTAGTATTAGCACTCATTAATAGCAATTTGAAATAATTTTTCCAGTCTCACATTAAATGAATAAGTCTTCATTTCTAAAGACTGAATTAAAATGCATTTAAATCTCTCAAGAGAAATTTGAGTTCTTGATAAACATATTGTGGAGCATTTATTTTAATGCAGATTTATTTCTGAATATCTTATTCTTTTTAGCTCCCAGTTTACAAAAACTTCCTCATATATGGCTGTTAATTTATTTGAGTTTCAGCCAGTCCCAGAGAGAGAAAATTGAGTGGGAAAGGTGGTTGATACAAGAGAAACATAAGCTATAGGGGAAATAAGGGAATAAAGGAGTGACAGGAACATAATTTGTCTCAACTGGGTGTTTCACACCTATTGTAAGTTACTCTGTCTTCTCCCTGACCAAAGCAATAAAAGAGCACAAGCCAATGCACTTGCTTATCTCACTCCTGTCCAATTCCCCAGCAGGCTGGGATTTAAACTATTTTTTGCAGCTGATTTCTGTTGCCACAATGAAAAATCTTGTCCTTGTTGTGTTTCTTCCAACAGGGATTGCACCTGAGGGACTCCAACATTTTCCCATATAACAAAATGACTTAATCTGATGTGTTTTTAATTAAACATGTCCAGTGATAAATCTGGAGCAGGCAAGGTCAGAGAAGCTCCCATCTGTTTTGCAGTTCTGTCCACAGTACAATCTCCCAGTCAGGAAAATTCATTTTTCCACCTGCCGTCGGTTCCTTTTTTTGTGTAATTTTCTTGATTGTGTTGCAAATCTAAGGGAGCTGCTGACCTTTGCTCCCTTGAGGCTGGGGAAAGGATTTTAACTGGTCACAGTTCTTCTGATGTTGCTGGTGGATTGACTGATCAGGTGTACAAGGTTTAAAAAAAAAGAACCTGCCTGGCCTGGTCTCTCCAGGCAGAGAGACTTAGATACTGATAAACATGAGGAGATGGAAGCCTGCATTTCAACAGTAGGTAGTTGTTCAAGAATATCTCTAATCTATGCCCAGTACCCTGTGGTTGTGATATCAGACACATCACAGTGACACCCAAACTCCCTCAGCTGAAGGCAGAAATGCCTTTTCTGGAAAGGATTTATTTTGAGCATGCACAGATGCTCCAGTTACTTCCCTAATTTGGATTGTGAACATTGTTTGATGGGAGTCTGGGTCACGAAATCACAGAATTATTTAGGTCAGAAGAGCCCTCCAAGGTCATTAACCCAGCCATTAACCCAGCATTGCCAAGCCCACCACTGAACCATGCTCCTAAGCACTGCACCCACAGTCTTCTAAACGCCTCCAGGGATGGTGACTCAACCATTCCTTGGGCCTTACTGGGAGTTTCAATGATGATTAAGTGTCAAAATCCATATCTGAAAATAAGGAGAATGATAAAAAATATGTTTGATTAAGTCTTTGCCAAGAGGTTTTTATTTTCCCTTGAACATGAGGAAGAACTTCTTCCCTGTGCAGGGGACCCAGCACTGGAACAGGCTGCCCAGGGAGGGTGTGGAGCCTCCCTTGCAGGAGATATCCAAGTACAATCTAGACACAATCCTGTTCCATGTGCTCTGGGATGACCCTGCCTGAGCAGGGAGGTTGGACCAGCTGACCCACTGTGGTCCCTTCCAACCTTACTCTTTCTGGAATTCTGTGTTTTTTGATAATCCCTCCTTTGTCAGAGCAGTATCATACTGAAGAAACAAATCCATCCGTTTCAAATCAAGCTTAGGAAAATGCACTGAAAAATATAGTTTAATGCTTGGGGTGGAATTTTCTGGGGATCCTCTGAGGTCAATTTAACAGTATGGATGATTTCAGTTATGCTTTTTCAGATAAGTCTGTGAGTGCAGAGGAGGAATCTAGGAGAGGTAAAAAAGATGATGAAAACTATGGATAAAAGAGACTGAGAAAGTGTCATCTGTACTCAAAGTACTTAACAGTTGAGAGAAATTAATTAAGCATAAGTATATGAAGCTTTGAGAGTTAGATAATGAATAATAAAATTGTATTATGGAATTGGTATAAGATTTCCTTTCAAGTAATATATAGGCAAATATTAGAGGATTCTTATACTAGTAAGCCAAGTTTAACCACTTCATATTTCTTTATATCTCTGACACTTTTGTGTTTTTGAAATATAAATATCAAATGAACAATTGTAAAGTGATTTATTTAAAAACACTGTATTTAAAGTAAAAGAAAATGGTGATGATACTCATAAATATAAAAATCACAGAAAAATAAGAAGGGTGATTTCCTCACCAAGTATAATTTCAAATATTTTTATCTCTAAGAATTATGAGCTCAGACATCACCAGCAAGAGTATAAGAAAGCAACACAAAACTACCAGATGAAAGAATTAAGTTTTTTTTCACTAGTTGTGAGCCATCTTCTCTACAGGGCCATAATTCCTACTCCATTTCAAGAAACATTCACAACTGAATCAGAATCAGCATTCCTTCACTTTTATTTGTACCAGCCCAAGACTACTGATGTTAAGGCAATGTCAGTTGAAAAATATTTAGGTTGAATTCAAAGTTTCTTAACTAACTTGAGGAAGTCATAACTAACAAGAGATACAAGTACTACAAGGTTTGGGAGAACTTATTTCACTTCATTTCAATTGTGTAAGGAGACGACATTAAGTCAAGAATAAACGTGGTTATGTTACACTTGAAAAAGAGGCTGTTAAAAGGAGCAGACAATAAATTTCCAGAGGGAAAGAAAGGATACAGAGATCAAGAAGAATGTCAAACATCTACAAAGGAAGATCATGAATGATGTATAGAGAAATAAGGAATAAGATAATTCAAACAGAAGAAAAAATATCTAAGCACATGTGGAGATTCAGAGTGGAAATGTTTCAAGCTCAGAGGGAGCAGAAGAACCTTTTGTGGGTAGAGAATTTTAAAAGTCTTTGTGTACACGTGTCTATGTGTACGTGTATATTTAGAACATTTACATATTCAAGCATGCATAACTTTTGTATCAGCCCTGATGTGGATCAGTGAGGGCATCCAGGGTGAGCAGGTTGCCTTCTCATTCCAATATGTAATATAAACAGTGGACTGACAGGTTTAGGAGGAGAATTAAAGGTTCCAATCACCTCAAAATTGATTGGAAACAAAATAAAAATAGAAGGTGAAAAAATGCTTAATTATTTTCCATGTGCTCTGGGGAATTCCAAGCACCCAACACCCCAGAATCTGAGTCTTATTGTAGAGAATAGACAGCACTACATATAATAAAAGTCTGACTAAACAGACTCCATCCTAAGAACTCACAGACATGTAATTGGAACAGTGATTGTGCCTATTGAAGTCAAAATTTACCATCTCTGGGAGGAGAAATGCCTTTAGAGAAAAATAAACAAAATCTGCACCACAGGATACTTGGTGGTTATTATATCAGCAAGGTACACACCAGTGTTCTACTATTAATTAGATTAGACATTGGGTGGAGGAAAACTCTGATTATCCCCCCACATGAAGACTTAGTCAGAAGAAGAAGAAAAGTGAGTGAAGAAAAAAGTTTGATTTGAGCATCTAGTGGTAGAGAAGCTCTAGGGGTTTAAAATCTTGGTTCTACCCAAAATTTAACTGCACAAAGAAGAGTTTCAGCAGGAGATACCATGGATTTTGTACATCAGTGCAGGAAATTCAAATTGAAGACGGCTAACTAGGAAGAATGCTTAAGCAACCTCTTTCACTTCTGCTTTTTTAAAGGTCTCTTTGTTGGTTAAATGAAACGTGCTCTTTTCTCAGCCCTCACAGCCTGCAGCTGGGTTCATAAAGCAATCACAACAAACAAAGGATGAATTGGTTTTCATGAAAGGTGAGAAGGGCTTTTATACTCCAATTAGCTCTCTCTAGTAACAGGATAGTGGTCCTCAACAGAGGATAATACAAATATTAGCATCAGCTGGTGCAGCTAAACCTAACATTAGTGTGAAAGCAGTTCAGGATATTATTGTGAAATCCAAGTGTCTTTAGACAGGAATTAAAATCCTTAGAAGTTTTTATCTGATACAGATTATGAAGTATGAAATTATGATCTAGAAGGAAGTTTATTGAAAAAATACTGTGGAAGAGGAAGTCTAGTTGGTCTTTATATCATATTTCCTTCATTTAAAGGAAAAGCATTATGAAAATTTGTCTCACAGCTTAGCATTTATGAAATATGAACGTGAGAGAATAAATGCAAATGCACAGAAAATAATTGCATGAAAAATCTTATTAGCAGCATCAGGTGTAACTATTATGTAGTGCCTTCTGTTAAAACCATCTATGTCTTACATTTTTTTGAAGTCATACAATTATTTTTAAGTTTCTCTCCTTTTAAGAGTGATTTATAACACTCAGGTCAGGTAGATTACTTGATACCACAGGGAAGCCTTCTGCTAAAACAGAGCTCTCTCTCTCTCTCTCTCTCTCACTATCCATTCTAGAGAAGAGTGGTACACTTCATTTGAGGTTTTTTTGTAACTCGTACAGGTTAAGCACTTTTTAATTCCTAAATTGTCAGCCCCAAGTCAGTGCTGACAGGAGAACTCATAAATGTGGTGTTATGAAGGCAAGACACACAAAAAGTTCATCAGTTAAATTATGGTCTTCTCACCTTCTGGTTAAATTCACTTAGAACTACATAGTGAAAAGCATCTCCAGCCATAACCATCTTGTAAAAACAAGGCATCAAGAGCTGTGTCAGACTGCCAGAGCTCAATCCACTGCAACTTGCCAATGTATTCTGTGAGCTATAACCTAAACACTCGGGGATTTAGTCATAACCCTTGTCTGAGGGCGGAAAGGAGAGCACCACTGAACATTTGCTAATCTTTATCTTCCCACTGGCTATAAAGATTTACTAAAAGTAGAACTATAAAGCTGAAGAGGAAGGTGCTGTTTAATCACTGTCTTTGCCATCATTCTTACTTGTAGTGCATGACTGATATCCTTTAGGCTATTGCTTAAATTCTGCAGAAATAGGTCACCAAAAAGTACTGAGATAGTGTTTTGGTCTGCAACAGCTTCAAAGAACGTTGCTAATAAAATAATAATAATCCAGAGTAATTAATGCAAGTCAGGTATTTATATTTCATTTGCAAAATGCACACACGCACACAATGCTTACCATGTCTTTCACAAATTAAAAGTAACATCACAAAAAGTGTTGATCCAAATTAATCCTTCCTCACAATGATAGACACTCAACTGAAGATGAAGTCAGAACCTAGTGAATATAAATGGTTCAGCTGATGACAGAGGAGCCTGCATCGAGGATTTATTTCATGGGTTGCTGAACAGACTCCTCGCCAGCTCAAGGAACCATATAATCTATTCATACTCATAAATTCTTCAAGCTCCAAATAAAATTAATTAGACCCTCCCTTTCCCATTATTCCCACAGAAATTCTATTCCAAATCTCCTCTTTTCATGTTGTTGGAACCCACCTCTAGTTTCCAGCCAAAAATGGTTCATAGCCAGCTTTTGATAACTTTTATACAATACCACAATTCATCTGGCATCATTTATATTAATGCATTTTTCTACCAATGAGTTCAAAAAACAGATCAACCTCATTTAGTGTTTAATTCGAGCAATGCTCTCCTCCACTGAAAGTACCAGGGTATGTCAAGCTGGTACTGTGACATCCTCCCTCAGTTGTGAGGTGTCTTTAGCCTGCAGATGGAATTCTTAACAGTGAGATTCACAATCATCAAATGGAGGTTTAAAACAGGAGCTTAACTTTATTTCCCATATCTGTCCTTTGCTTGAGTCTAACTCCTTAAATTAAAGGCAGCACCTAGGGAAATGGAAATACAAGGTCTGGGTTTGAGAAGCACAAATGTTTGTCATGGATTTTTTTTTAACATGTCAATAGAGGAAGGTACATGGATGTTTGGACTCTGACTTGAGTCTATAATTCCCAAACTTTCTGACTTGATTTAGTAACTGTGGTTACTTAAAACTATAAAATAGAGTTTGTGATTTTACTGAGAGAAAAAAGGCACCCAGGATTTTTCCCCAACTTGGATTTTATTAAATGGAGAATGTCTTAACCATCTTGATTACAATGAGGTTTCTGCACTTGCAGAGGGAGAAGTGAAAAACAGGAAGTGTGCACTCAACACTTTATTGGTCCTCATGCTGCCAACAATGCACAGACAGCACTGGGGGTGAGTGAGCCTGAGGGATAAAAGACAGCCAGATATTAGAGTATATTTAGTGTCTATCTGTTATATTGATCATACTTTTGGAATGCCTCCTAGACGGCTTGCAGAAGCGAGAGATAAATTACTGTTTAACTTAGTCTCTTTTCAGTGTCAAAACCTAAATAGGTTTTGACTAAATTCATCAAGGTTATTTTTAGGAGTCTTTTTGTGTTTATCTGGAAAAGTGAAATCTTAAAAAAACTGGACTGAATTTTAACCCTTGTAAAAATTTTGAAAGTTTCAAACTAATGTTCCTGTCATGTAAAATGAATGGTCCCTCTTGCTTTTCACCTGACATTTTTTTTCATCACTTTCCCATGTGATTCTCTGTGGAAAACTGTGAACAAAACTGGTCCTAGAGATAAAGATTCAGCTTTAAAAAACAAGACCAAGTATATTCTTAAAGAAAAAAAAAAAAAAAAAGGTGCACTATAGCAATATTACCAGATGTCTAAATCCCAGAGACTTCAAATGAAGACCATCTCCAAATTCCTTATCTATCTGGTGAGCACTGAAATATGTCCACTGAAACTGCCAATAGTTCCCTTCGCTCAACTGTTTTCATATATGTATATTAAAAAAAAAAGTGAAATAATTTCTAAAGAGGGGATTGTGTTTTTTCTCACAAACACATCATAATTTACTTATTGAAATTGCTGAAACTACGTACAAAAAGAAGCAACCCAAGCCACCCAACCATAAAAACAACCAACGATTTTTTTATCTACAAACTATATCACAATATGTAGAGAAAGTGAGGTTAAGCAAAACAATCTTTCAATTGTTTTATCTGTTGTCCAGTTTATTTTGAAGTAAGTGGAAGAATCATAAATATTGAGCAAGGATGGTAATTTTATAGCAGGGATTTTTTAATTAAACAGAAAGGCTACTTAATGCATTAAAATCAAAGTTCTGCTTTCTCTTACCTGTTGTATAGCACTTTTAGACTTAAACAACCATTTTCTTGTGTGGCTTCCACCTTACCCTGTCTTTTATATCCAAGATGTACAGGTCTGGGACTAGCAACCCTCACCTCAGGTCTTTCCCAATTTTCATGCACCGTGATCCAATCTCATGCAGGTCCAGAGACAAAAGCATATTCCAGTTGATTGGCTCTTCTCAGCAGAAGGCACTGTTGCTGCCAAGAGGCAGAGAAAGCTATTGTAATTGATTTCATGGGACCTGGGGATAATTCATGCTGCCTAAAAAGACACACACTAATTTTGAAAGAAATCCTCTTGCTGTCATCGCTAGAACACATTCAATTTAGATAAATTCTTGAACTGGGATTCTTATGCATAATATATGCTGTTAAACAAATAGAGGCACCACCACGACATTAAGAGTGTCCAAATTATCCCTTAGATTTAGCATCCTGGCTGTCCAATTTCTTATCTAAACTATTACAAACAAAGGCAGAATTGGAAGATTAAAATTTTCAAGTGACTGCTGAAGTTCAAAGAGTACTTGTATTTTAATAACAAGTACTGTACATATTTCATGGAAGTGTTAGCCAGCTGATCTATATGTTAATTAGCCTACTATTTGAAAAGGAAAATGATTCAAGTGCTTTCATCTCATTTCCAACACAAGCAGCCATGCTGAGTACATTAGGAAGCATCATTCCTGCATATTCTGGAGTCAGCTAAGCTCCTTTTTAGGCACTGGAGGAGGAAAAAATGGAGCTGAACTGATAGCCAATTTTATGGCAGAATGATTTTCAGATGGAAAACAATCCATTCAGAAAAAAAATAATCTAAACTCTCCAAAGGGAAAAAAAATCTGTAGGATTTTCTGTTGAAGAATTATGATTACAGTTTTGGTTGCTATTATCTACATGAGAAAAGAAATACGAAAAAAATCACCAAGACCGCCAAAAACTCTTCATGTGAAGAATTAGGGGACTGGAAGTAGGCTTGGTACAGATGGGGATGCTGAAAACTGGAGAGGCAGAGGAAGCAGGTGAGCAGCATCTGGCTCTGGCTCCCTGCCTGGAAGATCCTCATCAGAGTCACTCGCTGCCTTCTGGCAGAAAATGAAAGTGACAAGAGGTCGGAGGTGAAATTGACCAGAGTGCTCAGTTGGCAGGAAGCTGACAAGATACAAAAGTCTCCATTTGCCTTCTCCAAAAAGAATTTCTTAAAGACTTTTAGTTCAGGGGGTGGTGGTGGAGAGGGAGGGAGTGAGGGAGGGGGAAAAGAAACCTCCAATGATTTTAATTTATTTTTCAAAACTGGTATTTGCTCAGGTCACAAATTTATTATCCTGGTGAGATTTGGAATGAAGTCCTCAGGCTTCAGCACTGTTTCTGTGTCGTCCTGGATACAGCTTTAAGAAATGGAGGAGAGAAGGAGGTCAGAAAGGGATATGAGTGCAGCTGAGCATTGCCTCATCTTGTGTATCCAAAGGCATCCTTGTGTATCTAAATACAGAAATGGGCAATGAGGAATCCCGTTCAAAAGTTCTCTTTGGGTAAAAATGTCCCACAAAGATCTGAGTAACAGCATGTTCCATTTCAGAGGTACCATACAGCTTCTTGTGAATCCTGCTTGAGCTGGAGACACGTACCAGGCAGCTGGGACCAGCAACCTTGAACTACATATTTGCAATGCTTTTTATCAAGAGTTATGTGTTATAACCCACAAAGTAGCGCACTTAATTTATCCTGTGAATTTTGTGGTTTTGTTTTATTTTATTTTATTTTATTTTATTTTATTTTATTTTATTTTATTTTATTTTATTTTATTTTTCCAGCAAATGGGGTCAATAAAGATTCTGTCTTTTCTTGACTAATCACATACAAAAATACCTTGGAGAATAAACACGGCAACCGACGAGCTTTAGCACTCAAACTGAAACACTTTGAAATATTACTTAAAAAAGAGGAGCAATAAAAGAAGAACACTAGCATCACATTCTATGGTGGTCATAGAACACATTCACTTCTTTCTATACTGGGTAGTTCAGAACAAAGTTGGAACTGAAGCTATGCACAATTGATAATTTCAAAATATTAGATACCATTGTAATTTTCCTCACTGTGTAAAGTTCTGGTTGGAAAAATATTTGACATTATTTCTCACACTTGGTTGTTTTTAGTTTTTTGTTTTTGTTTTTGTTTTTTTTTTTTTG